>VWZK01017487.1:84463-183468 GCA_013396935.1 Baryphthengus martii | reverse complement strand
AATCTTGTTTTGCTTCACTTTGCACACACGCGGCCTTGCTTTTCTGCTTTTTCCTATTAAACTGCCTTTATTGTATCCCATGGGCTCTTCCCATCTTATTCTCTCCCCCCTTGTCGTGCTGAGGGAAGTAGGGGGAGTGATTGAGTGACTTGGTGGGTACCTGGCACTCAGCCAAGGTCAACCCACCACACCTCAAAGAAGAATGCTTGTAGCTGCCTTAAGGAGCATTTTCTCTCTTGATGAAAGCAGAGTATAAGCAAAGAGAGGAGGCTGAGAAAAGCATGTGGTCAAATAAAAGAGCTTTCAGTAGATTCTGGTATAGTCTTGAAGATTTCAGCAGCAGCAACAGCGACCAACTTGAAGGATCTACCATAGCTAAATTTGGAGGAGCAGAAATCAAAGCCTTGGTATCTCATACAGCTTAAGCGAAGGAGTTGATAAAGCCATCACATTACAATAGGCATGTGGAAAAAAAAGTAAGAGGATAAACCCCTCTAAAAAATTCAGCAGGGAAAAGACCATTCTCCTTTACTGAACAGGTGCCTGGGAAAAAGCAACAGAGACAACTGCAAAGATTTCTCACTGGAATTCACTGCAGCAAAAAGCAGAGGATTTCTGTTTTTCCCAATTACACCTCAAGCCCCACATGAAAGTCAGAAACAGATAAAAATGTGCAAGTCCTCTCCTTATGAATATATTAAGATTGATTTGAGATAATTTTTAAATTTTTAGTAAGACAACTTTAAAACTATAGCAAGATCACTCCTCATTAGACCTAATAATCAGAACTGTATAGGCTATGCAGAAATTTCTTTTTCGGAATAAAGATGAGGACCACTACAAGACATTTTCCAATTGTTTCAAAGAATTATCAAATTAATGTTAACAGCTTGCCTAGTAAAGCCTTCAAGTAAGAAAAGAAGAAAAAACCCCAAAATTAAACACTAACAGAAGAAAAAAGTGAGAGCATCCCTATAAAAAACCATAATGCTTCTACACAAGGAATTCCTGAAGCTAACTTGAAAGAACCATTTGTCTTTTATTTTCAAAGCCTTTGACAACATATCCACAGTCCATCAGTTACAAATATACATACAGTTTGCCTGACTCACTTGTCCTGCCTCTGAGACCCGTTTTGATGATTCTCACCTTCAGCTTTTCTAAGCTGTTTCCAAAAATAGGAGAATTGTTTTGGATTTCACAATATTCAGACTGCTACTCCATCCAAGCCACTAAATGCCCTGAATTCCTGGGGAAATGAATTATCAACAGAGAGCGGGAACAGGCAAATTTACTCCTAAGCACAATACAGAGCTTACACAGCTTCCCTCACAGAGCAACTTTTTCAGCTCTTACTAGTCTTTTTTTTTTTTTTTTAAATTGGAAAAATAAATAATTGGTAAAATATTTCTTAGTTACTGTTTATGTTGCTGCAGATCGGATGAAACACTTGCATTATGCGAATCACTCAAGCATGCACAGAAAGTAAAATAAAATAATTAGGGAATGAACTATATCATCATGTCTTCTAATAACATTCTACTACGTAATTTTACATCAATGATACAGAAAGAGTAATACTATGAGGAGCTTAACGCCTGCCCAGATCACCTCCTTCCAGCACATGGCACTTGCACTATCTGACTATATCTTAAATAAGTAGCAGAATCAGTAATACTCAGAGGCTTCAAGTAGATACCAAAACATTTCAAGCCCAAGTTAAATCAAATGTTAAAAATGGAATAGGATCCGAAGGATAGAAACAGATTCAAGTAGTTTGGACAGATTGTTGGCAGCTCCTCATGCCCTGAAGATAAACTTTCATCTGGCCGTATGTGCAAAATTTAAGTCTGGTCATTTATCATTCTCTATAGTAATGGATTTGCAAAGTATTTTAGTTCCCAGACAGGTAGGTTTTATAACACTTGTTTTCTAAAAATCACAGAAAATTCCAGAATGTGTGACAAAAGCAACTCCTTCAGCCTTATTATTCTGCAGTACATGCTTTTATAAAGAGATAAAAAGTGACAGCAGTTGCACGACTGAATTCCAAATTGACATTTTTTTCCTCTGGCTTGATTTTCAAGTATCTCAAGCTCCAGGAAAAGGCTGGGGCTCAGACAATTAAGTTGTTTGCAGAACACTTATTCCTAACTGTCCAGAAAAAATAGATACTACTTGCGTCACCTTTATTATATTTTTACTTGCAGTGAATTTGGGGTTTTGTATTGATACAAATGTTTACTAATACTTGCATTTGCAGAGCTACAAAACTAGATTTTTAAAATAAATAAAACATTTACTAGCACAATGTTCTCTTCCTGTGGAGAAATGCTTAAGAATTCACCACTTTCAAAATTACTTTAATTAGTAGACTTTGTTTGATAAGGTAGACTCTGGAGTGAGTCTTTCCTGGTTTATTCAGAGCTCCACCCAGGCGCAGACCAAGCTATATGAATGACGACTTAGTCCATACTTGCATTGCATAGTTTATGCCAGTAAAATGGTGAGGTCTTGTTAAAAACAGCACATCTGAGGTAGTTAATTTCTGCTACAGAAATAAACTGCTACAAAGCCTCAAAATAAAAACTATTTTCCTGTTTTATTCCCACAATTTACTCGTACCATTGTTGTTAAAGTAACGGCAAGTGCAGAATCCTGAAAACTCTTAACTACAATTTTTAATACAATTGCACTTTTTGTTACAATTCTGAAAAACAGGAACATTTTTGTGACTATTAATTTATGCCTGAGAAAATATACCATTTTAAGGGAGTTTTACAAGTGAAATTCAAGAAACTGATCTACGCACTGCAAGACGGCCAGAGGGACCTCGACACGCTGACAAGAACCTCAAAGTTCAACAAGAAATGGTGCAAAATCCTGCACCTGGTGAGGAACAAACCCACACACCAGCATATGCTGGGGGCCACTCAGCTGGAAAGGAGCTTGGCAGAAAAGGACTTGGGAATCCTGCTGGACACCAGGTTGAACACAAACTGGCAACATGTCCCTGAGGCAGAGAAGATTGCTGGTATGCCGAGCTGCGTCAGGCAACAACATATTGGCAGCAGTTTGAGGGAGGTGATCCTTCCCCTCTGCTCAGCACTGGTGAGGCTACTCCTGGAGTGCTGAGCTGAGTGTCCAGTTCTGAGCTCCCCAGTACAAGAGTGATGTGGGTATACTGGAGGAAGTCCAATGAAGTGCCACAAAGATGATGAAGGGACTGGAGCATTCCAGAGACAAGTAAAGTCTGAGAGAGCTGGGACTTCTCAGCCTGGAGAAGACAAGGGTCAGGGAGGATCCTTTCAATGTCTATAAATACCTGGAGGGAGGGTGCACAGGCTGAGCCAGGCTCTCTCTGTGGTGCCCAGTTGCAGGACAACAGGCAATGGGCACAAACTGAAACACAAGTGGTTCCCTCTAAATATCAGGAAACGAGAATTGACTGAGCACTGGTACAACTTGTCCAGAGAGGTTGTGGAATTTCCCTCCCTGAAGACATTCAAAAGCTGTCTGGACATGGTCCTGGGCAGCTAGCTCTAGGTGGCCCTGCCTGAGCAGGGGTGTTGTACCAGATGATATGTGGAGATGTCTTCTCACCTATATCAGTCTGTGATTCTGAGACACCACCTAAAAGTACTCATACAGGAAAGACTAAAACAATGTAATGCAGGCCTGAAAAATACCAGGTGTAACACCTGTGTAACCAGCATTACCTTGGAAGGAATTAAACGTTCTTCCAAAAGACTGTGAGAATTTGCAAGTCATTTCCCTCTTGCTTCTATTGCACAGCTGCAGTGGTAGACATACAGTACCTTGGAATGTCCACACCAGTAAATTACAATATACTGGATTTAAAAGACATACAATAATGAAATTGTATGATTATGACTTGTGTGTGACAGCATGCTTCACAGCACTGGAACTGATCAGTCAGTGGGATTTGCTCTGATAATAGTAATAAAAAAAATATTTTGCCAATTTGGTAGCTGCTGAGAAGTCTACAGCTGCTGATGTATTAAAAAATGCATTTATAGACCTAATTAGACTAGACTTCCATCCTTACATTTCTTCAAACTTTAAAGTTTGTTTAGAAGAGGAATATCTTAATGCAATACTCTGCTTTGGGAAAACTACTGTCTTCCAGAAGCAGTGGTTATTACTTTATATAGAATCAAGAGACTGCGAAAAATTCTAATTCTGTGCAAGAGACACACGTATAAGGTTGAAACAGCATGGTCAGGAAAGTTGAAGTAAACCAGTAAAAGCACTTCAACTTCACCCTTTAGAAGTTCAACTTCTACCAGAAAAGGCTGAGGAGAAAACCCACTTCTACTTTTCATACCACTACAAAGCATCATCTGTGACAAGGAGGAACCTCAGGAACAAAAGGAAGGGTTTAACTAAGATTAATCAATTCTTATCCTCCCAAAAAACATACCAACAAAAACCAGTATCATAACACTGTTGTTATTAGTCTGTCCTAGGCCTAAACAGTTAGCAGCAGTATGGACTACCAACAATTCCTCACAGTCCTACCATCTACAGAGCGTGTCATAAACATCACAAGGATGTGAAGTTGCTTAAATTTTTGTGAAAAATGAGAGGATGAAAGAGCCACAAGATCAAGAGAAAAGCCAAAAGCTGTTAGCTCCAGCAGTCATCTGTTCTAGGACCTTGTAAAAACTGATCAGAACCAGCCACTGCATATGCCAGCTTCTGCCTCAAGAATAAAAGGAATCGGAGGTTACTGGAGGTGGGTAAATGAAAAGTTCGAGGAGGAAAAAAAAAAAATTACGTTTCATTCATTCATTTTTGACACTGTAGTCACCCCATCAGATTTTTGTTCCACTCAGAATTGCACATTTCAGAGTTAACAGAGCATAAGTGTTCCAAAGACATCAAGTCATAAAGACATGTCCCAGATTTTCATGAAGGACCAGTTCCAGTTCATGTCAGAACACCTTCGTGTATTAGCACAGGAATATCTGACCTGGGTCAGAAGCTGGTCACTGAACCAAGGCATGACCAAGGTGGTGGACGACAAGGATTTTAGCATAGAGAAGGAAAGAGTTTACCTTTGAAAATCATAGAATCACAGAATCCTGGAATGGGTGGGGTTGGAAGGGACCTCTGGAGATCAAATCCAAGCTCCCCTGCCAGAGCAGGATCAGCCAGAGCAGGTTGCGCAGGATCACATCCAGATTGGTTTGGAAAGTCTCCAGAGAAGGAGACTCCACCACCTCTCTGGGTAGCCTGTTCCAAGCTTCATGAGCCTCCCAGGAAAAAAGTTTCTCCTCCTGTTGAGGTGGAGCCTCCTGTGTTCCAGTTTGTGCCCTGCTGTCTTTCACAAGCCTAGTACCTTTGCTAATACTCCCAGAGTGCTGAAGTCACCAACACCTGCTTTGGGTGGCATTTCCTGTGGACAACGATGAAGTTACACAGGGACGTCTGGAACGCCCTGCCTAGTTTTTGATCTGTGACTGAGAAGGCATGCAGACAAACAAAATGCACAGAGTATGCCAAGCAGTTTAAAAAAGAACCTGAAAACTAAGTTAAAGGCCACTTAGGCCTCCAACTTTGCTTCATTTCAGGAAGGGAGCTTCCTGTTTGTGTAGGACAGATCTTGCCAAGATTTGCCTCCCAGCTTTCTGCTAAGGCAGTCGGTTGCTGCTGGCACGCCACCTGTTTATACACCAAATGGAAGTCACCTTTAAACCATCTTTTGCAGCCAGCTCAGCAAAAACATTTCCTTTAATCTGGAGGAAGGCTCATAAACGGGACAAATCTTCCAACCTGCTTGTCTTCTCTGCCATACGTTATAAACGAAACCAAGATTCAGCCTTAACTTCCCCTTCCTTTTTAAACCAAATATATTATTCTAGTTTTCTTTACTTCTTTTTTTTCCTTTTTCTATTTTATTTTGGAAATCAATGAAGATCTTGTGGAAATCTGCTTTATGGGGAGCCTGACAGCAGAAAAAAAAAAAAGAAAAAAAAAAATCTCATCTGAGGAGTGATTTCCACCTGCTCCATCCCCTGGGAAGTAACTCTAACTCTGAACTCAAACAGCCATCTAGCTGCCTCCGTTCATGAAAGAGAGGAATGTTACGCACTGTCAAACATGAATACAAAACAAAGACCCACCTACACTAGTCTTTAGACTAACTGATTATAAAAACCCACAGGAATCTTAGATATTAGATACATGTACACAATTAGCAACAAGTCATTATATCAGATTCTATAAAAATATTCTGCATAAAAGACAATGTATCTGATGAAGTAAAAAGAGACATCTAGTAAGAATAATAAGCTTGATTCTCTGAAATTCAGCTTCTGCTATGCAGAGTTAAAAGCATCCTAAAAAACTCAACATTCCTAAAAGTGCATTAGTGGGGGGCATTGGGAAGTGGAAGGGGAGGAAAACAATCAATGGCCACTGTCTTATCTCTTCCATGGTACCACACTTGCACGGAAAGGAACCAGAATGGTTTTAGGCTGAACTTTGTGGGCTACCATTTATATGTAACTCAAACTGCTTCTTTTTTTTGACTGAAAATATAGGATATTAATGTTGTCTGCAGCACTGCAATATGTAGTATAAATATTGAAGTTGGAAAATAGTGCTTTGCTCCAGAAGAAGCTTAAGGGCTGGGTTGGATTTCAAGATTAGTTCAAACTCTTCACAGATTTATCGTAACAAGTTATAGTTAAACTGTTTTACTGCACAGAATATAAAATAAAATTACATATAGAACATAAAACCATGCAAAAACTAATGTGTTTTACAAAGTACTTAAAGTGTCAACTATAAATTAAACCATAAATCAGTTAAAACTGCAACATGCAGGAAGAAACAATTACCGATGTAAGTGTTCGCTCTTTAGTCACAAAACAATTACTGCCATATGCTTGAAGTGCAGGGGATTATTTTTTTTATGGGTTTTGTTTGTTGTGTGGTATTTTTTAAAGAAGTGAAATACCAATAACTAGTTAATCCGTTGCATGCTTATAGGAAGCACATTTTCCATGTTAAAAACAACGTTCCACGAGTAGCGTAGTGTATATAAATTAATTAATATCAGATTTCTCAGAAGATTTCACTCAATTTGCTCTGTACTCACTTCACATGTAATGAACATTTACACAGTAGGTACAGAACTATTTCAAAGTTCTCACAAGCATTTTTCAAAATCAGTTATGAAAGTCTAGTGTTACAACATGACGAACTTTGAAAGTAAGTAGATTTTCTAGTCAGAAAATTAGTGGAGCTTCTTACGGTAACATTTTAATGAAGACATTTTAAGAAAGCTGACTGAAGTAGACTTAAACACTGCAGTAGGTGATGAATTTTACTTTGAAAAATGTTTTTCTTCACAATTTCTGACATAGGGATTCACTCTGCTCCCCTCTTCTCATTTATATCTTGACAAAGAGATAGCTTAACTTACACTAACTGTGGTCCATCAAGATTTACTATTCATCTATATTCCAACCGAGACACAGAGGTCTCCTGTGCAGATGCATTTCTGGCCTCCATTCTTCACTGACAACCACACTTGTGTCTCATCCCTCACCTAATAGTACTACAGGGAAGGGAGACTACACAGTGTCTTATAACCTCACCAACAGAATCCAGGAATTTAAGAATGAACAGGGAAGGAAACATGCTAGAGCGTAGATACGCAAAACACCTAATTTCAGAACGTGTTCTGTTGCAGACTACACAACTATCTCATCTTGTTCATTTATTCCAGCAGTGACAGTGCATGTGATGGAACATTGCAAGGACCCCAATTAAGGACAGCAACCTGGCTCCCATCTGACAAACAATTCTTGATGCTCCTACAACAGCATCAAGAGTTCCACACTGAGTTGCCTACACATTTCTACCGTGCACACATCACTGCAAGAAATTACAACTGATACATGACCCAGTGGGAGTGGATGATGATCGCTTTCAAATGCCTAGATTTCTAACACCTAACCCAACACAGCCAGGAACGGCTCAGAAAAATCTGCATCACCACACATTAACCTTCTATCACTTGCATGCAAAGGGCTTAGTTTAAAAAGTAATTCTTCTACAGGTGCAGAAGTCCTCCCGAATTTCTAGTATTTTAGGAGCTGTGATTTCAGCTAAAATGTTTTTTGGGTCAATAGGAAAAGATGACATTGAGAGCAGCCAAAAAACACCCAGCATTATCAATCATTTTAAAATGATGCTGGATCCAGGAGATGTGAGTTGTCAGAAGCATTATACATAAAATGTGGTCCTGTGGGAGGGAATAAAAAGAAAAGCCCATGTATCCTGAATCACAAGGCAGTTAACCAAGGTGGAGATATATATACAGACTATTAGGAAACTTTGTCAGTCCTGACCAGTTATAGATGATCTAGTGCATCTAATCAGCATCTGAAAGTCATTAGCAAGACACAATAACTATACAGTAATTTCTTCTTCTTTTAGCAAATACGTAACTCTAGTCATGTTCTGCAGGCTAACAGAAATATTTTTGTCTTCTCTTGCAAAAGACCTCTACAAATGTAGCCTTTTCTCTGAAATACAGGAGAGAACTCCAGTGGCACAGTGAAATACTAAGTACCACTACTACAGTTTCCCAATATCACAGCTTTGTGAAATTTAGTGCCATTTGGCAAAATACCACAGTTCTTCAGGATCACAAGAGAAATGGTAATATAAAGGAAGGAGGCTCATTTGACTTATACACTGGGCATCCAATAGTAATTTCTAAACTTTAAATCAAAACAGCTATAATTTCTAAGGTTCTTATAAAGCAGATATTTGTTTCTTTAAGATGAAAAATAATCCCCTATCACCATGTGAAAAGCACGAGAGCTAATGAAAAGTACTTCTCTCACTCAAGAAGAACTGCTGGGTTTTTGTTTGGACCAAGCAAAAAGGCAGTATTATTATTTTTAAAAATACTCAGCTATTTCAGGTTTTTAGATCACTGTAACAGATTCTTAAAAAAATAATTAATGACATATCAGTAGGTTCAGATTTCTGTTCTCTTCAGTTTAATAACTGAAATACAATCAGATGACAATTAAACGTGGGCTGCAAGATAATTAGTAGTAAATCATTTAAAATACTGTCGAGTCATATTATACGAGTTTAATATAAATTAATATATTAATTTGATTAATGTATTATAAATATTATAAAGTAGTCCTAATATTTGCTTTACTTAAACATTTTTATAACAACTCATAAAAATCACCTATTTAGAGGAACATAACTATAAAGCTCTCCCGTTCACAGCAAGATTTCTCCTGTTTTACAGTCCAAACATACTGTATTTCTCACATATAGACCCTTTCCCATTAATCTCATGAAGGTAGATCTCCTACCATCAATCTATTTAACCACTTCAAATTGGCCACAATGCACAATCTAAAGATTTTACTCCATCCACAAACTTATCACGTAACCAATCTGAATTATCACAACATACCAGTTTTTTCCGATGTTCTGAGAAACACCATGTCAGATGGGATTCGTTGATTCTGAGGAGAGGGGGGGGGGGAAAAAACAGATGAATTTCAATCAAATGTTCAGTAAGATCTATCACCAAAAGGTCACACTTGGATTCAAACTCAATTAAAACAGGATTTCTCACAGTACTTTACATTCAGCATTTGCAATTCAGAAATCAATATTTTCGAAAAATTATACAATAAGCAAACAACAGCTAATCCTTTCAGATGCTCTTTATAAGTGAATCATAAATACCTGAAGAGATATAACAGGTTTACTTTTTCTTGACTGAAAACAGCAGTTGGAGAATATAAATATCTAATTGAAGTATTTTTTAAAATAATTTCACTGAGCAAAACTCTGACAGCAGATATAATAGGAAAAAAACACCGAAATTTAAAACATCTGTCTTGACATTCAAGTTGCAAACATTACGTATACCAAGTATTCTCCTCTCTCCCAACACACACAAACACACATAGAGGAAACAGGAAAATGCGGTTCCCTGACTTACTATTTCCCGTATCTATAAACTTCTCCTTTACAAAGACAAAAAAGAATAGGATTTCTTCCTCATTCTCTAAGGCACCAGGCCATATGCACACTCAGATTCATCTGCACACTGGGGCTGCCTTTTCAAGCACATAATTCTCTATCAAACTGCATTTTCTACTTCTTGTTGATCACAGAAAGGCCAATCTAAGCTTCAAAACAAAATGACCAATCCCACTCTCTCCCTCCACTCCCATCCTCCCCGATCCACTGCATGATGACCCAAACTCTTAGCTGTCCCAACACTTCTTCACAAGGCACCTACTAGCACCAGTTAGCTACACATTGCCAGCAGAAGGTTTAAAAATTAAAAACTGGAGGAAGTAAAAAAAAACAACATAGGACCATAGAATGGCTTGAGTTGGAAGGGACCTTGAAGATTATCCAGTTCCAACTCCCCTGCCATGGGCAGAAACACCTCCCACTAGAGCAGCTTGCTCAGAGCCTCATCCAGCCTGGCCTTAAACACTTCCAGGGATGAAGCTCCACAGCTTCTTTGGGCAACTCATTTCAGTGTCTCACCACCCTCAGAGGAAAGGGCTTCTTCCTAATGTCTCATCTAAATCTTCCCTGCTCTAGTTTAAAACCATTGCCCCTTGTCCTATCCTCACAGGACCTTATAAACAGCCCCTCTCCAGCTTTCCTGTAGCCCCTTCAGGCCATGGAAGGCCACATATCAAAGCCTGACAGAGATACAGGACTAGAAAGGGAAAAAAGTGGCAGACTAAGGTGACAGGGACTAGAGTGCACAGGGGACAGAGCAATGAGAAAAGATACCAGACTGAACTGCAGTTTCCTCCATCGTAACTTATCCCCAGTATGCCACACACCATACTGTTTCATACTGAAGCTTAACACCAAGATTCATTTGCATTTCATTTTCAGACTACTTTTAACCAATTAAGAAATCTCAGTGGCTTACTAGCAATGCTTTTACTAGTTTCATGATTAAAAAGATATTTAATATTCATTTCAGATTACTTGTTAAGAGGATACGACACACAAATGTTTTTCACATAGCAAGTACCTCCATTTGAGTATAAATTTCAGGTTTTCCTTTTACACTTGGTTGATATAGCCTTGAAATCCACTGCATACCTAAGGCTCATCTTTTATTTTTTTAAGAGCTTAACTGACTGAGTAGAAAATAAATAAACGTAGCTGAGAAAGCCCACCACATGGCATACACAAATCCCATAGATTTCAGCCTTAAAATCCTGCGTTTACTTAACATAAAAAGTTACAAAGCATGAACATTTCAAAACTACACAATTACTCCCTATTTCACACTTCAATTATAATCAACCTGCAAAATTAATGCAGCAACAGTATTTCAATTTGGATTCTATTTTGCACCAGCTAGAGAAAATTGGTTATTTTATACAGAAGAAACAGCAATGAAGCAGGGGTCAAACTAACCTGAAAACTTCAAGACATTAAGCACTGGACTCTCACATATGGAAAGCAGCACATCAGATCCTGCTCGCAAATTTCATAAGGATAATCCTAATCACAATACTTTCACTGTTATCAAAGTAGGAGATACATCTTTGTAATAACCCATAGAATTTGTAACTATCAAAGAAAAATGTAATGGGTTCAAATTATCCTTGCACGAAATTCAAGTGCATTCAGCATGCAGCAGGTCTGCTGAATATACTTATCTCAACAGGAACCCAGGCAACAGCCCTAACCACAGCATCAGCAAACACATTCACAAACCTCCCAGAAGGATCAACACAAATACAGAGGGGGATCTTTGTTTGAGTCAACCCAGTCCTCCATCTCTGCATTTAAGGACACAATACTGTCATGGACAAAGAGAAACCAGCATTCTCAGACTGGTTTGATTTGAAATCAGACACACAGTTTCTCATTTTTAACCCTCCACCTTTTACTTTTTTGAAGGCAGTACTTCCCCTTCGTCACTGCAAGTCAAAAGAAAAACCTTAGTACCTACACTCACAGTCCTCTCCAATAAAGCAGCTCAAAATACATCTGTCAAGGTTATTAAACACTGTTAACACTTGGCGTGTGGGAACTTCAAAATACTATGCATCACCATCCATAAAAATCAAGTTCAGAGAGCGGAAAAAATTCAGTCTCACTCATAATGGAGAATAACTGTGTATTTACACTAGACAACACCAGTGAAGAAGCTAATGTGTAGGGTTTTTTTCATATATCAAGCCTTAGTCCTTGAGAAACCACACTCATATAGCAATATCTTATTTCTGACCACCTGGATACTGTAGGTAAAATTTTTCATTACTCCACAGCACCTCTCCTGAGCTCAGCCTGCAGCCCCAGCAATGCCTTTTGGAAAGGTGTGAGCTTAGAACTGTTGGAGTCAAGTGCCAGACTCTGGGTTGTATGGGCTCAGCTTTCAAAAGATGTTGGAAACTCTCTAGGCAGGTACCTCTTGCCTCTCCCTGTAACATACTTTCAAGGACACCCATTCAGAAGTGGGATTGGAAGGAATGAGCTCCATTCTCTATTGATGGGACCATGAAGGGTTACAGAGATGGTACAACCTCAAGAAAAGATGCTTGGAAAACAAGTTTGGAAACACTAGAAAATAGGTGTGTGTTCTGCTCTACCTAAAAATCCTATGCCGTTAGCAAAAAAACCCTCCTCTTGCCTTAAAACCGTTCAACTTTATGTATGGATACTCCCTGGTTTGCAGCAGTTCCCCTTTATTTGTAAAAGCACAAAGAGTTCAAAATTCATGTGCTTCTCTGTGTCAAAGTATTCCCCTTGAAGAGGCTGCTCACCTGCACCTGCAGCTAATAGAGTATTTCTTGGAATCTTGCTGTATAACAAAACATATTTAAGCATGCAGTGAAATTTATTACCTGTCATGAGCCCAGTTTCAACCAGGAATATCTCATTCAGATTTGGAAAAAAAGCAGTAAAAACATTAACTGTAACACAGATTATTATGCAACCATTAGAGGAAAGAAAAAGAGAGGAAAGGAAAAAATGCAACTTCACAATTAAATAAATCTTTCCTTAAATGACAATAACAATTAAACAGATATCCAGTCTTCATATAGATTAGCTATACATTTTTGCAGCTTCCCTGCCAGCTCTGACATAAATCCATTACACAAGTTTCAGGTTACTGGCTCCATGCCTGCAAACTTCCAATTACTTGCAAATAAGCTAAACCACTTTACCAACACCCAAAAATTTTGCAAAATACAACAATGAAGTGATCTAATACTGAATTAAATACAAGTTCTAAGAATTCAAATGAGGTATCACGTTTTTACAAATCATTACCAGCTTCCATGAAGAAGGCATGTTTGCCTTCAGTAAATGAAACCTTCACCTGGTACTTGCTACCCAAGATTCAAATCTTTATGTCTGACAAAACTGGGGGGCATCACAGAATATCTCAAGTTGGAAAAGACCCATAAGGATCACCATGTCCAACTCTGCTCCTCGTAGGACTACCTAAAATTAGACCATTTGACTAAGAGCATCGTCCTTTAGCAGACAGGTTTAGTGCCAACACTACGTTCTTGTGGAGTCTGTTCCAGCGACTGACCACTCTCTCAGGCAAGAACCTTTTCCTAGTGTCCAACCTGAACCTCCACTGATGCAGCTTCACTCCATTTCCTTGTGCCCTTTCACTGGTCACCAGAGAGAGGAGATCAACAGTTTGCAGTCTACACGCTCAAGGAGATCCCCCTCGAGGAGACTGTAGACTGAGAACAAATTAGTCATGTGATCAAGTTCACATTTTAATAAGAAAAAAATGCATCTTGATTGTATGACTTTTGCATTTGTTTTCTCTGCTTCTTTTTCTTTCCTGTAAAATAACACAAGCTTTAAGCATTACCACATCTGAATGTATCCTGCCATGGAGAGAAGGCTCGAGACGGTCTTGTCTTTACTTTCTCCATCAGGAAAAAATAACAGCACCACAACAGCATACATTTAAGATTCACATTTCGCGTTTTTTTTAATCAGATTTTCCATGGTTTGGAAGTGGGCAGAAAGGTACTGTAGGAGTGTCAGATACCAGAAGACATTGTCACTCTTACTGCCGACACTGGAGAGCAAAGATCTCCCTGCAAAGATGTGCCAAGTCGCTGTAGAAGAGCGACTACACAGAAACAGATGGCAAGAATGTGACAAAAAAAACTTTAACATCTCATTATGGAGACAATAAATTCTACTGTACATTGTCACAGACAAACAGCAGAGGTGTGTCAATCATGTTACCCCTTTCATGTCATGTTTATCGAAGTAGAACAAGTTAAAATGACAACACATACAACTTCCAGCATTCAGTAACTCATGAAGAAACTATGTTGTATCAATTACCAAGGAGATGAAGCAAGAAATGTTTACTAACATATACTGAAATGTGAATATGTTAGTCATGAAAATTACTTGAATATATGGTTTTGCTTAAGTCTGGGCAGAATTAGAGCTCCAGGAAAGGAGGGCTTCCAATTCTCTCAGTGCTTGTCTACTCCGTGGACTTACAGACTCATTCCTAGAGATCTAACCATGGCAATAAAATGGTCAACAGAAGGAAAGTACTTCCCCAGCTTCTGGGTTCCATGGCTAACTCCATGTCATTCAGGAATGCCAGCCAGACTGGAAAACAAGAATACTCAAACACACCTATACTTCCCTGCAACATAGGCTACAATACCCACTTGAAAAATACCATTTCTAACAGCTTTTAAACTACTTTTTCAATCTTCTCATTATACTACCATGAAATTGTTACTTACTTCAGCTTTTCCATCTCCCTAGTCAGTCTTTCAATTCCCTTACAACTGCCCAGAGCTACAGACCCTCAGAATTTTGCATTTACTGCCCTTTCTTCTCCATTCACGTAATGAACCATGTACTTACTTCGCATTGACTAAAACACTTCTGCTTGTTTCCAAGCTATAAATGGAAGAGGCACCTTCTTGTATCTGCACACTGTCTAATACTGCATGCTAGCATTCACTGCAATCCTTTCAAATAGTGAATTAATTTCACTTTATACTTGAGATTAAAACAATTGTCCCCCTTTACAGCTCCAAGAGCAGCTCTCAAAGTTTTAAGATAAAGCATTACTGTTCTACATCTTAAAACACTGTGGTGTTGTTCTTAAATGTTTTTTTTTTAAGTAAACGTGTTATTATTATTAACTAATGTGTTAAGTTTATGCCCTCTTCACATCTCCAAAATACATTCCAAATCATCAATAAGCTCCAGGGTCTAAATAACAGTATCTGAACTCATCAAGTCAACCCTTAAATTGTCTTCTTTAGGAACACCAAGCACACCTGGGCTCCCACTGGAAACTAAAAACGTATCTTAACACAAGCCAAGGAGCACATCTAGGAAGTGATGTGTCTGCTTGAGGCAGGAGACTGTTTTTCAGCTACCACATACAAATGTCTTTTAGCTTTTAAAATCAGGCAGTATCTTCTTCTATTCAGGCCTCTTCCTGCCCTAGTATTACTGCCTTACAAAATTTTCAGTTGAAAATATATATACATATATTAATTGGAATTAAGCTGGTTTAAGCACATTGCAGTCAGTTGCTGTGAAATTCATCAGGCCTATTTAAAAGTCAAAAAAAAAATTATAATAAGAGGATATTCAAGGTTTAAACATAGAAAAGCTTTTCACTTAAGTTGTTAGTATTTGTGATGCAGTCACTAGTTAACATATGGATCTTCAGCTCAAATGAGTCATTAATTTCACTGCAGAAATGCTGTTGATGCATCTTCCAGTCAAATACAATGTTAACTTGTTCCTTTGCCATTAGAGTAAGCAATTGAATATTTCACTCCCGACTGGTTCTTTGGCTTAAGACTCATACTCTGAAATTGAAAATTGCTTGCTACAACACAATGCACTTCTCAATAGAACCAGAAAACATTTAATTTCATTAGTCTGAAGGCTCCCCCAGAGAGACCAAAAGGAAAAAAAAGCTCTTCTGGGGCAGGATGGAGCTGGAAGTTGAAATACAACATTAAAATAATGATATGCATCTTACTGAGATACTCAAGTAAAACCTTCATCAAAAAGAACTCTCCTCATTATTTCCCCAAATCCTTAAACATTACTTTTTTTCCTTAGAAACTTCAGGTACAACATATGATCTCTAAACTGCTGCAAATAATGCTGAAATAGTTGCTAATGACCTACCTCATATAAAACAGATTGATCCCCAAAGTAATTTCAGTTTTCCAAATTCTAGCACAGTTCAACAGACTGATGGATCTCAGTAAACTTCAGAGAAGGCAGATTAGTAGCCACTGGAGTCTTCCCTACACTCTGTAATAATTAATTCCAGGTTTAGAGATTAAGGCGGCCCTAAAAAGTTTCCTAATAGAAATCAAAGCAAGTATCTCAGTCTGTCTCCTAGATGTGGAGCAGCTGCAGGCTGATCCCACCTGCACTCTAAGATAGCAAGGCTCAAGGCAAACCAGATGTGAAGGCCAGACATCTCAGCGCTAATCTTGTCTATGCTGTTCAGATTGGCCCAAAAAGGTATCAAACATGGAAGAAAGGCAAAAAAACCAAATAAATAAAAGCAAGAAATAGTACAAACTACTTGAAAATAGATATATTTTAAGCAGAGAGCAGCAAAGTTGGACTGAGACTTGGGTGTATTTTTCTTCTTGTGGACTACAGAAGAACTAGAAAGGAAGGAAACAGAAGATTTCCAAAACAAACAGAAGAGGAGTTTCTCATGTATGGCTGAAGAAAGAAGATAATCTCTATCCACTAACAATTTATGCTTTCTCAAATTCTCCAAGTAAAACAAGAGGTGTTAACAAACAAGAAAGTATAAAATGTATCAGGAGAGCATATTTGCTGAAGGATTTTCTTCTATCAGACGCAATTTACTCCACTAAATAGGAATAAAAGCACCAAGAAGTTTAGAAGATCCTAGTTGCCAACAAAGTTCCACTAAGGGTTATTTTGCCAAGCTGCACCTTGCTATACAACCCCTCCAAGAAAGCTGCAGATACAAGCTTCAACTTGAGATGCCTCCTTCCAGCATCTCCATGGATTAGCTCTCTTATCCAAAGTGTGAAGGGAACCCTTCCTGGCACCTACGAAGTGAGTCACATTTCCAGAATGAACTTAAGAAAAAACAGTTTCCCCTTACAAGAAAAGTCAGCTGACTTTCAAGGTCACAATAATTCCTTAGTCTGACAGAAACCCAACTGAAATAAGCCACACTGTCTTTATTATAATACTAACAGAGAGGGAAGAATGTTCACAGCTCTCACTCACCACTCACAACCAAACTAGAAAGCTCTTTTTCCTTTTTGAAGATATATAACCTTTACATTTACCACATAAAACACATACTATAATTATACAATATAAATATATATACAATATAAATATAAACAAAACCTTTGCTTGAAGACTTCAGACATAGAAAAACACTGATTTAAGCATCAGAAGGAAGGTCTCAGTAATCAGTCAGCTTAGGACATTCACCACAGCACAAAGCAGAGAATTTAATTCAGTAGTTGTATTCCCTTCACTAAATAAATTTAAGCATGTGCCAGTTCATAAAATATAAATGTTGACTTTCAATTAAGCTTATAATTAATCCAAAACCAGACTGCTTTGTAGATTCTCAAATAAGACTTGAACTAAAATACTAGCTAGTTAGTACTTCACAGGTAGAGTACCTCAACATACTTTTCTTCAGAAAATAATTTGCATATTAATAACCTTTAGTCTCGAAAATATATTTTAAAAGTATCAACCTTTTCCACTATGATGAGGTCTCCAACTTGTATGTCTGAACTCTTAACTTGCACTTTACCTTAAAAAAAAAAAAAAAAAGAGAAATGTAATCAACTCAGGCAAACATTAACGAAGAGTCACAAGAATATAAATCCCAGAATGAAAGTTATACTTGAAGACATTGTTCAGTGAAAATGTTACATTTATACAAAAGGGATTTCTGATGAACAAATTAATAAATAGATTTAATCTCTTTGAATAAATAATCCACTGGTTAGAGTCTAGTTGTGTAATCAGCTAGCTACTGTAGAATGTTACAGGAAAAAATACATATGGAGGATACTCAAGTCTAATCTATTTTATTAATAACAGTAGTAAAATTGGAGAAAGTAGCCTTTTACATCTCCTACTGGACAGCACTTCTGTTTCTGACAAGCAAAGAGTTGTTAGGCTCACAGGAATGGAGCATTCTCACAGGAGTTGTTCATCACAGTCCAGTTACCAACGGGGAGCATTGCTTGGCCACTGACATTACTGATGTAATTGGCACTGGCTGACACTGGCAATTCCAGTGGAAAAGGCGTAAGTCTCTCTCAAGTCAGAAGAAATGCCTGAAGATTTCATTTTAGAAAAGTAAACTACCAAAACCTGAAATAAGAGGGGGTTTTATTCTCTAGAGCTGCCCATTCAGTAACTGCTGTGAACAACTCATGCAAAAATAGACACAGCACAAGTAACAATATAATTGCTCTATGTTCTATAGAGTATTAATATTTTTAAGACTAAGTTTTAACATATTTAAACATATTAACTTATTAACATTATTTAATCTATTAACTTTTTTGCTGCACTCAAAAGCTGAGACAGAGAGGTTAAGCTACTGTCCAAAGTAAGTTGTTCTTGATCTCATTAGAATTGAGGAGTTCTAGAATTGAGGCTTTTGCTACAATTCCAGAAAAAGCTGCTTCCCTGTGTTAAGAACAAAAACAAAACCACAAACAAACAAACAAACTTGTAAACAAACCAGTTATGAAACATGGATATCCTATTCCAAGATGTAACAGGTGATAAATGCAGAACCTGCTAACTCAGGATATAAACATGCACATATTTACACAGCCTGAGGAGCTGAAACACACGCCCACGTGAAATATCTTTTCCTATGAGAAACACAATCATGATTCCAAGCAGCAGGTATTTGAGCAGCAGGTAGCAGATGACAAGTGTGGCAAAACATGGCAAGGTGAGAGGGTTCTAAAGAGAAATCGGGCTGAACGAACTAGAATAGAAGACCCACAAAAGCACAGGATGAGAAGCAATCAGGTCGGAGCTTCATCAAAAGTATTATGAACAGCTGATTTGTCAATATGCATCCTATCATTACTAAGTATAAAATAAAAACTAAGCCAGTTTCCAGAGACCTCCTAACCCTTAGTGAAAAGGTATCAGGTAGTTAACATCAAAAAATTCCTTATACTTAGACGTGCATTTAGTCAAAAGGTAGTAAGATCCATGTTGTGAGCAATTCTTTTCAGTACTTACTTTTACATGAAATGCAATTTCAAAGAACAGAATCAGACTGGTAGGGGTTGGAAGGGACCTCTGGAGATCAAGTCCGAGCCCCCTGCCAGAGCAAGATCACCCAGGGCAGGCCACACAGGAACAGATCCAGGAGGGGTTGGAAAGTCTCCAGAGAAGGAGGCTCCACAACCTCTCTGGGCAGCCTGGTCCAAGCTCTGTCACCCTCACAGCAAAGAAGTTTCTCCTCATGTTGAGTCGAAACTTTCTCTGTTCCAGCTTGTACCTGTTATTTCTTGTCCTATCCCAGGGCACCACAGAAAAGAGCCTGGCCCCTTCCACTTGACCTCCACCCCTCAGATATTTATAGACATGAATAAGATCCCCTCTCAGAGCAACAACTGATTCAATTCAGTCAATAATATATTCCTGTAGCACTTCTAAGATGTGCAAAATTAGCTAATGTCATGGAAAATGTATTAATGTCAGAGGAAAAAGAACTTTTTCAGCCTGTCTGAAAACTTATTTCTGAGTGTCAGTCTTTGTTATTGATAATGACCTTATACACCAGCTCAGTTTTTTAGTTGCCAAAAACACCTTGCCCCCTTTGTCTCCAAATATAAAACAAATTCTGTCTTTGGTCTGACTCCTAATTCTGTCATAATACACTTGTCAGGGTGAAAGGAGTAGCAGAAGACCAAGGTACAGAAAGCTGTTGCATGACACATTAGTAGTTGTCTATGGGAGTTTGAAGATATCTGTGGAAATTAAGTCAGTATTATTTTTTTCTGCAATCTAAAGTAACTAATACTAAAGCACAGCTATTGAGAGAACAGTCTGATACCAAATCAAATTACTTATTCAGCTTAAGTGCAGGAGCCTGTGGATTCTTTTTATGAATTCTCAAGTTTTGACTAGAAGTGAATAGAATGTACTGGAAACACATTGCAATGTTTGCTTTCCAAGTCTGTCAGTTTTAGCAAAAGGAGAGCATGTCATATTTTGTCTCCAATTCCTCTGCTAACAATTTTCATCAGTTTATCAGTGTGATAACCAAGTCAATCAACTGATGATAGTAACACCAGCCACAAAAATCCCAGTACCATCTGCATTGTCTCAGATCTGCACCACCTACACAGTCACGTAGGACCAAAAACGTTCAGAGATACTAATCAAATGCAACCACGAGCAATTTTATCTACTGAAACAATTGAATTTCGCACAGTCGTGCTCTAACAGCATCTACGGTGAAGACCAAAAGACACTAAGCCTCAGAAGACAAGAGAAGGTAAGAACATTCACAGAATCACAAAATGTTAGGAGTTGGAAGGGACCTCGAAAAATCATTGACTCCGACCTCCACTTCCAGAGCAGGTCACCCAGGCACAGATCCAGGTGGGACTGGAAAGTCTCCAGAGAAGGAGACTCCACCACCTCCGTGGGCAGCCTGTTCCAGGCTCTGTCACCCTCACTGTGAAAAAGTGTTTCCTTGTGCTTACACGGAACCTCCTCTGCTCCAGCTGCACCCATTGCCCCTTGTCCTTTCATTGGGTGTCACCAAGAAGAGCCTGGCTCCATCCTCCTGACACTCGCCCTTTCCATATTTCTAAGCATTCCTGAGGTCACCCCTCAGGCTCCCCTTCTCAAAGCTAAAGGGACCCAGCTCCCTCAGCCTCTCCTCAGAAGGGAGATGCTCCACTCCCTTTATAAGCTCAGTGGCTCTGCGCTGGACTCTTTCAAGCAGTTCCCTGTCTCTCTTGAACTGGGGTGCCCAGAACTGGCCACAATATTCCAGATGCGGCCTCAACAGGGCAGAGTAGAGGGGGAGGAGAACCTCCCTCGTCCTGCTGGCCATGCTCCTTCTAATGTCCCCCAGGAGGCTATTGGCCTTACAGGCTGCAAGGGCGCATTGTCAGCTCATGGTCATCCTCTTGTCCACCAGGACTCCCAGGTCTTCTTCCCCAGAGCTGCTCTCCAACAGCTCAGCCCCCAACCTGTACTGATCCAGGGGGCTGTTCTTCCCCAGATGCAGAACTTTACACTTGTCCTTATTGAATTGCATTAAATTTCTCTGTTTCACTTGCAACATGACAAAAAGCAAAACTCCTGTTGCCAAGAATACCAACAGGACCCCTCACTGCACCTTTGCTTGTACGCAGTCTGGCAATCCCAGGAATTTCACATTATAGATTGAAAAGTCCTTATGAGGCTGTTTTGTAGATGGCTTAGTATGGCTACAGAATACCATGTTTATGAGCAGATCTTGTTAGACCATCCTGCATATCCCCCCCACACAAGCCTGAGACAATAAGTACAATTAATTCTACAACGCCTCTGAATGGCAGGACATATTCCATTAAAAACTGAATGGTAAAATGTGGCAGTAACTCAAAAAGTGGCTTAAAATTTTGAAAAGTCAACAAGTAACACTTTCTTTTTGATGAGCAAAAATGAGAATCATTAGACAACCATTTCAGAGAACGTTAAAATAACGCAATACTACATCTCAGTGAAGATGCATTTAGAGGGAAAAAAACACACTGAATGTTATTCACTACATAAATTATTTCTGCAAAGTATTTTTTCTCTAAAAACATCTCCATAGCAAAACAGTCTTCACCATCTGTGTAATTACCAATAAAAAGTCCAAAGCTGTCAGAAGTGGCTGCGCAACCAGACTTTATAGTCCACCAAGGCGCAAGGCTTTCGCCTAAAGCAACATATAGAATAATGCAGAACTGGAACACTGAAATGTGTCTGTGGTAATTCATTATACTCCAAAGATAAAGCCTTTTGAAATGAATTGCAATGATTTGAAAAACTAATAAATATCTCATATGTGCTAACAAGTACTTCACATAAAAATTTCAGGAATGAAGTAAACAAAATGTGGGTGTATATTATATAAGAAACAACTTTGTATCTTTTTATTAAAAAGTGTCTCTATTACCTGAGTGGAAGCCACTCATGAAAGAAGAGTAACTTCAGACAGTAGTATTTTTCAAATTCTTTTTATTTGACCATGGTACCTTGAGTACTATCTGAAGTACTGCTTCTGGAGCTGTAACACAGCTAGTCTCTAATCCTTAAATTCAAAACTCTTCAACAAAAGGAGTCAGATGTAGACTATATGAGAGTTTTACCTGGCAGCTATTAGCCTGAGTTATCTGCAAAATTAAAAATACACATAATGTGGAGCTAGAGCGGGGCGCTGCGGCAGGATGGGCAAGCAACGAAGGAAAGCTAAAAACTGTAGTGAGTCCAAGGTGAGGATGCTGATCTCACAGTGCAAGTCCTGTCCTTAGGTCCTTCTTTCCAACACCACCTTACACAGGAAACTAAAGTTAGTCTCTACATCACCTACAGAAAACTCTCGGGAAGTTTCCTAGCTCCTCTCCTGTGTGTGCTATCTCCTCTTCGATGTACTGGAAAGCCTTCATTCTTTTTTATCCAATCTTCTGGATGCTGCAAAAATGTGGAAGAAAGTGCTCCTGACATCTCCTCTTTTCCAGCTTCTTTTTGAAATTGTTTCTTGTATTAAAATTTCAAACTCTGTTTCTGCTATTACTGCTTCCCTACTCAGCTAGATTAAGTTATACAATTCTTTAAAAACTTACTTTTCCAAATGGAACCAGGACTGAATTCATTCGTAGGTCTGAAATATCGCAAGCAATGAAGACCTAATCCTGTACCTTTAGATTCAGAAATAATTTTTTTTTTAATTCAGTCGCTTTTTATAAAGCACGACGATCTGTTCTTGAAGACCTGAAATTCTAATGTTACAAGAGGTTCCACTGCAGACTTCAAATAAGTGTAAAAGAATAATATTAAAATAATCAAGACATTTTGACAAAGTCTTATTTTAAAAAGTTGCAGATAACACAGGTATAAAGGATTAAAAATTGAATGCCTCTTGACAGAGTCTGTTTTGCAATT
Organism: Baryphthengus martii; assembly: GCA_013396935.1. Classification (NCBI taxonomy): domain Eukaryota; kingdom Metazoa; phylum Chordata; class Aves; order Coraciiformes; family Momotidae; genus Baryphthengus; species Baryphthengus martii. The sequence continues at coordinate 160,218 of VWZK01017487.1, read as the reverse complement.
TTAAAAAAAAGGCAATTGAAACATAAACTCACTAAGGTGGCATTTTAGGAACAGAACAGCTCCCACTGCATAAACAGAAGTTCAAAAGTAAAAAATTAAAAAAAAATAAAAATATCACTGTAGCTCTCCAAAACCGCCTTCTCAATTCTCTGATTGTAAAGAAAACATACTCGCTTTCACACTTGGTCCTCTTCTCATGTATAGCAGTTGTTGATATTTTCTGTTTCACACACTTCTGGCACGTATTTCCAACTTCACTACATTCTTAAACACCCTTGAAGGATACATCAAAGACATCAGTCTTTCACACTTGAAGCCTACGTGGAACTATTTCATTAATCTCATCTCTCCTGACACTCTTTTCTTTTCCTTTGCAGATTGCAAGGTGAGAGTTCTTCAGCACTTCCAAAAATCACGTTCAACATCCTGAGGTGAAGTGACAGTTTCATGCCTCTTCTGCAACTTGCAGCTGTGACTAGTAGTTTTATTTCTTCTTGATCTTTCTTTTCTTCAAAACTTGAGTAACCCTGCGCAGCAAACCCTAACCAGGTTAGGCAAACCTAACCAGTAAAGATTCAGGATGGGACTGCCAACTTCAGGAATGTGAAGGGAAAAGGAGTTAAAAATGCTTTACAATTTTATTATTCGACTGTTTTTTGGCAAGACAGAATACTGTGTTCATGAACTTGAGGTGATTCTTCTGCAGAAGAGCAGTGCATTTTCATTGGCATTTAACTGGTTCTACCGAAGTGCATGAGACAAGAGGCGGCACCAAAAGTATAACGATGCCTTCAGAAAGCAAAATAGAAGTTCCCGCAAACCTGCATGCACAGGAGTAAAATTTTTTCCACTGTAGTTTCTGCTCTACAAAAGGATATACAGGTGAGCTGCTCTGAAGCAGAAAAAGGCGATTAAATTGACAGGATAATGTCAATTCTGCAGGCAGATACTCTTCTTTCCTCCAACTTTAACTTGTATATTGCCTGAAAACTCTCTAAAGGATCTGCAGACTTTGATATGCAAAAAAAGGAAAGGATTTTGCAACCAACATCTCAATAAAAAGACTAAGACAGCAGAATCCATCATACACTGAACAACCTGAGCAATTCGATACCATCATCTAGGAGAGTGTACAAGGAAAAAGATTCCCATGAAAGACACGGAGACAGGTACACTTCATTGACTTGCTCAACAAAAATTTCAATACTTTTACTGATTTGCACATTACATCACTTGCCACAAAGGGCTGAAAAAGTAGAAGCTATTCCAACTCGATGTGTAGCAGGTTCACCTTCTTGACAAGCACAAAGTTACTCACAGCAAACTCACTCAGGGATGACTGAAGACTGAGTTTTGACTTGGTACATGAGAATCAGAAAACTGCAGAACACTAGATATCTCATGGGTCAGGATCAGTCCATGGACATACCCCTGACCACTGCTGCCTAAGTACAGTTAAGTAACACTTTAAAAAGATGTCCCGTTCTCCCTTGATTTCCTGCTGGGAACAGCTCATAATTATTAAAAAAAACAAAAGCTAAGATTTACTGATTAGAACAAATACTTACTCAAGATCTTGAATTACTAAAAAGAAATTCTTAGTCTTCAAGAATCACTAATATGAATCCATTATCTTTCCAAAAAATGGTACTTCTGACACTAGCACCATGCAGGTCATAAGAGAACATTCATGTTTTACCAGTTTAGGGGTTCCTGAGGCTAAGAATGACTCGACAGAAAGTCAGTGCTGCCAGGTAGTAAAGACTTCTCAATTTTAAACTATTACAACACTTTATAAAAAGATTTTAATTTTCAAATCAGCATATCTTCACTATCTTTTTACAAGTAGTCAATCACAATTCAAACCCCAGTAGCTTCTCCTGCTACAAATACATTTTTTTTTTCTACAATAAACAAAGAATTTTGCAAAACAACTACCTAGAAGTGATTAAATTCCCATTTTTATTTTTTATAAATGGTACAATTAAACCAACGGTAACACTGAACCTTGATAACTTCAAGTTTTCCTACTGTCCAATTTGAGCAAAGGCCACCTGCTTAACCTCTCTCTCTCAGCTTCTTCATCTTTCAGATGGAAAACACACTTATTTCAAAGAAAATACTGTAAAACCTATACAAGTCATAAAATCATCAGGAAAAAAGATGTTAGAGCAGTATAAAGTGCAGTTCCACTCTGAAAAGTGACTCTTAAGAGTGGTATTGATTTTCAGGCTTTTAATTAAATGAGTATTAAGTTTGTTCATTTACAAGTAACAAAGGCTTCCCGCACACCATTAGCCTGTAGGTTAGCAGAATAAGCCTAACTGATTTTTTCCACTTGAAGAGTACTGCCAATATTAAAAATTAGGCAGATTATATTGAACATTATTTATAAAAATACTTTGCAGAAGTATAGTACTTGACTTTATTGATTTACAGAGATAAATACCTAAATTCTTCTAAAAACCAGTAAAAATCTTGGTCTTTTTGCCTCAAAATGATAATTTTCAATTTCAGAATGCTTTATTATGAGCGAATCTTATGAAAAATGTGCAATTTATCATCTATTAATAATTTTATATATGTGTTTGTGGCAATTTTTAGTACAGCTTAATTCTGAGCCTGGACTGCAATAAAATTTTTATTCTTAAAACTGGCCACAACTCAAAATACCACTAATCAATCACACCACTGTCAATATGGGATTCAGTGTTCATTGTAAGTAGACATCTTGAATCTTTACTTCTGTAGAACAAAATCCAAGTATGAACTCACGATCTCACTGACACTAAAGCCAAAAAATCTAAAAAGACACAGATGTTTGTGGTAAAAGCTGGTATCTTGGTTTTTAAAGGGCATTTTGAAAACTTTTGAACAAGCCACTGCTCTCTCCGTGTCAATTCCCAATGAAACTGCTGGGTTTTCCCTATTGGATACTATTTTAAAATCACTATTGTGTAGCTAGAAAACAGCTGTGTCAAGGTGACCCAATCTAATTTTCATTTGACAATTTCCTTATTTCTAGGAGAAACTACAAAACTAAAAGTTTCTCAAATACACATAACCTCATGACATATTCAGTGAAATGGGAAAGAGAAAATCAGGGTGTCAAAACTTCTACTTAAATGCTGCCTAGATGCCTAGCAATTTACCAGAAACTCCAGTATTAAATGTATACTGAAGTTAAGTAATCTATACTAAACCTAACTCTTAAAACAGCCAATGTCAGTCTTGTCATTTATGTCACACTGGTGACTACAAACTATCCGTATGGTTCCAGAACTAAGAATGTCAGGTTAGTACCACTCTTGCGGAATGGGATAGACTTGTAGTACCTGTTTCCCAGGTCAGTGTTCAGTGGCCATAATACATCTAGAAAGTTGATAAATCAACTAGCAGGCTAAACTACAACTGCGAAAGAAAAGCCATTTTTGGTCATTTCTTTACAGACCAAAGACTCTCATTTCTTTACAGACCAAGATCTCAAGGCCAGCAAAGCAACCACTTGGGTTAAGCAAATTATAGCTATCGTATTTGCAATCTTCCACAGTGGTAAGTCTAAATGTTGATGAAGCTCTTACAGGTTGACATGGAAGGGAAGAAAGATTGGTAAGTATTCCCTGCAGTTGCTCCCTTTTGTAGGCAGACTCGAGAAAACGATGGACGTCTCCATCCTGGCAGGAAGCTGTATAAATGCCTCTCACCTGCCAGGTTATGCCATCACCAGTGAGACTGCTGCCTTCCTACTTTCCAATTACTTTTAAAAATGGGGTAAGATTTCAGACAGAACACACTTGTATTACATTACAAGCTTTTGATCTGTTTTTCCTGAAGTGAATACTATCCAGAACTATGCCAAAGGTTTTGTTTCTAATGAAGACTCCCAGATCTGATGAGGTTACTCTTTCCACTGACTCTCAGAAGATACTCACCAGATACATTAAGAAGCACAATGAGATGTATGTTGGGAGTTAGTAAACAGAATTTACACCTGGCATAATGTATGCCATATACTCTTAACTGCTTGAGGTGTAACCTCACATTCCTTAACAACTTTCCGCTTTCTAGAACTTTTATGCCAAGGAAAATCCTCAACAGAGACTTCCCAGGATATTATAGCAAAATACTTGTCAAGGGTAATAGCAAGGTCATGTTGTTTTCCAAGGTTATTCATTATTGTTCGACTTGATAATAGGTTATTCATTATTTTTTTGGCACCTTTCTATGTAGCACTCTGTTCTCAATCTAAACACTCAAATGCACTAAGCAACGTAACAGTGGAGAGGAGTGTATAGTTCTTCCCCTTATGCTCATGTTTAAAATTTACAATATCCTACAAAATTTGTCACTTCACAGCTGAAGTGCTTCATTTCCATAAAAAGTTTTTGTGAAAAACCGTCCAAGGTTCTGAGTTCAAAAAAAAGTCCTAACTGTGATTTCCCCTTTTATCAATTTCTGGAAAGAAAACTGGCCGTTGCTGCTCCTTGATCATATAGGTTTTAAATTATAAGCAAAAATTGAAATCGGTATTTTTGATACCGAAGTTGACTCACAATACACCTTTCTTTTCTTAAGCACAAATACATCCACCAAGTTTGAAACGCTCTAGTGAATTTTAATTACATCATATTTTTTAGTTACTGATCCCTTATTTCTTATATACACTTACTACATAGCTGACAGTGCTGCTGAGTTATTGTTCGGAATCAATTTTAGAGGAGAACTGCACTTCGAAGTAATAATATTAAACAGCAAAATGCTTAAAATATACGTACAATTATATACATACATCTTTCCTTTACAATCAACAGGAGATTTACACCACTTCTTAAACAGATCAAGTTTAACAGTCCTATTTATCTGAAGGAAATCAAGCACTTGACATAGTTCAATATCAATTTCATTCTGAATAGTGCAGCTTGAAACCAATAGTTACTTCTCCAAACTGAAAGTCTATAAATGTATACAAGAAAAATAGATATATTTTTTAGTATTTATAATATTTTAAGGATTTATACAAATGGTTTTGCTAACCTCGTACTGTCAGCTTGCTATATAACTGAGAGTTCATTTCCTTGTCTCTCTTGTAACGTCGAAATTCATCAACGGCTTCCCGTGCCACTGTGACTGTCAAAACAAATCCCTGTTAAAAGATACAATTATGCAATTCAGACTTCTCAAAGTGCTACAACAGAAATACACAAGTAGGAACAGTACACTGGCAGAACATAAGCCTAAAATATTTACTTTTTGTCTCAATTGGAGTGTAGTGCTTTCTTCAGTCTGTTACAATAATATCCTGGTTTAGTCAAAAACAAAGGAAAATCACACGTACACTGTACAAATATAATTAGAAGAACTACAGCTCCAAAGACACATAACTTAGATATAATTTGAAAGGCAAAAAATTAAAATGCTTTGGATGAGCTTATGGTTAGCCTTTATAGTTCAGTTAAGCATTACTGAAAGTTCAATATGCATTACCGAACTATCTTCCACAAATTTTAGAGCTTTACCAAAAACATTTAATAAGTCTCCAATTCCAATGCTGAGTTCATTGCCTTTTTTTTCAGACAGAAAAGTGAAATGGATGGATGGTTTAATTAATTTTGCCATCTTAAAAATAGTCATTTAACAATATCTCACACATCAACAAAGAAAAAGCAGGGTTTGTTCTGGAAAACTAAGTATCTAAATGCTTTGGCTGCTACTTTCACAGGATTATGCCTCTGCAGCTCCTGTACTACATGCAGTTAAGACAGTCTCTGGCCACAAAACATGGTGAATCAAAAAGAACACAGAACAGTTCAGAAAGTTTTCCTCTCTCTTTTTCTAAACCTCCGCAGGTATAGTTTTCTGGCTTCTTAAACCCAAATGCTCAGTATTTCTCCATCAGTGAAATAAAACTTCAACAGTAACAGAATCTTATAGTTACTAGAAGATGGCTAAAAAACTTGAAATAGTCAGAAATCCTCCAACAGATAAGGTTCTACACTGTTTATCTAGCTTCAGACATCCACCAATACTTTCCTTGTGTACAAGAAGTATAGCCTTAGACTTCTTTTCTTGCAGAAGGCCAAGAGTTTGCCAACCTTCCCCAGCCTCCCAGCAACAAGAAAGGAGTGAAGGTGTAGAGTTTTCCTAAAGGACTCTTGACTAAGCATCTCCTTTTCAATGGCAACAGCACTGTTTTGCAGCTCCAGCCCAAAATTCCAAGGCTTAGTCTGTTGTGACCTTATAGTCAAACACTTTTGTGTTTGTTCAGGTTTATTTTAGCTACAACAGTTATATTAGAACTATGTAGAACCAAAAAGTGTCTTTGCAAAACTCACTCCTTTCCACTCTGAGGGCAGAACTGAATGAGCAGGAGGGTTTTCCCCTTTTCTGGCAGCAGCATCTTCACAAGCTTTGGCAGTATATACATTTTAGCACTGTAAAAAAGGCACTCCTGAAGCACCTTCAAATATATTTGCTGCTTGCACATGTCTCATTAACTAGACAGCAATCACAGCACAGAATGCAAGGTGTTAATTGCAAGAATTTCCCCTTCGCTCAGGGTCCCTTGCTGGGGCAAGCCCAGTACAGCTGATCGTGACTATGAGGAACAATTTAAGGAAGACATTTCCCTTTTTTCTTGTTTTCAAAGGAACTTGATACTCTCCCAAGAGGGCAGTTGAAATTGTGAAGCCAATCTTATGAAAAAAATGTCATCTCTAACTGTAAGCAGCTAAATATCTTTAGCACCCTGTTTATCACCAAACTTGTATGCTTTCCATTTTTCCTGTTGGACTTAAAATGAGAAATCCATTCCCTACTGTGCAAATGACAAACCAATAAAATACAGTCTTGTTCCAAGAACTCCAGTGCTTGATCTAAATGTAATGTGTCTGTTATAAAAATCACTGAAGTAAAAAAAAAATCCACCCCAAATTCCATCAAAAAAAAAAAGACAAACTTTTAGCACATAGTCAACTTCTGTTCAATCAGTTTTTAGTATCAGGCCAAATACTTTTTCTTTTACAAGTCAAGTCACAGCTACTGCTCTCACTATTACCAAAAATATATCAGCAGTTACATGGTCTTCAAAAGAAAACCAAACTTAACAGTTAAGCACAAAGACAGCCCAATGGGTCTGACTTAAATGCTTTAAATTTTCATCACACGCTGAGCCTTCCTCAACATCCAATTAATCTCTTTTACTTGGAGATCATCATTAGTAGAAAAGCTATGCAAGTAGAAACTTGTGAGTTTAGGGAAGAAAAAAAAAAAATTAAACAGGGGTATCACTAGCACTAGCTGGGATGCTGTATTTACAAGCTGTGTGTGAAAACTAGGAAACATCACTCAAAATATCCTTGAATAAGACAAATACGTTTGTACAGAAGAGCTCATTAGTATTTGTAAAATACAGTATTTTCTCCCTTCTTTGAGCAGGGATGAGATAGGCTGAAACGCTAAGGGATTTTTTTTTCTTCCTATCCCACTAATGTATAGACCTGCACAGAGCACTTCACTGTGAAGTGACCGACTCCCTGACAAGACTGATTTCTGTCTTTCCTTACCAGGTCAGCAACAAAGACCTTTGCAAATATCCATTTCTGATCTCACTGTTAACAAGCTTTCTGTCTTGGAAATGTTTTGTGTCGCAGCAGAAGCCAAAAATTGTCTGGAAACAGAGGTGTGAAGAACCTCCAGGACAGTCTCTCCACTTACCAATCTTTCAAAGGACAGACGTAGCAACAATTAGAGCAATGAGATCAATCCAGAATATTTACTCTATTGACTTGTTAAGAACAACCTCTACTGAAGCAGTCAGCAGGTCACTGGTCCTCTGCAATACCACTGAGGATAAACGCTACAGAAAAATACTATTTATTAATAAATTTAGAAAATAAAGCATTTTTTCTTCCTGCCTTGCTTTTAAAGCTGGGGTGGAGGGGGTGGAAGGAAGCTGAAGAGAAGGAGATGATGTGGTTACAAAGAAGGAAAGAATTCCAAACCATAGGACTACAGCTAGCAGACTAACAGGGCCTCACTGCAAGAGAACACAATTTTCAAACCTGAGTCAGAAGCAACTGGTTTGAACCCAAGAAAATACTGCAGAAGGCTCAATAATAGAGACATATTGAAAGGAAACCAGTGCAATTGGCAAGGCAATCCATCAGGAAAAGCATGTTTAGTTAATAATTTATTTTCAAGATGTCTTTTCCTCCTGCTTTATTCACAGCTTAAATTATTTGATCTGAATTTTGGTGAAAAATGGACATGATCAAAACCAATACAGACAGAATGCTTTCAAGTCTGACCTAGCCTGAAAATATAAAACAATGAGCAAATAATCATAAATTGAAATAAATTTAAAATACAAATTACCTACGTTAGCAAATAACATTCTCTACTAGTCAGAGGGGTTTTTGGTTTCTTTATTGGTTTGTTGGTTGTTTTTTAAACCTCCCAAGTGACCAGCAGCCAGAAGGGAGCCCTACTCAGACTCGGTGGTTAACAAAAATGACCTCCAGCCTGGGGAGCAGGAGTGGGGCAGGCAGGTGGAAGAGAAGGCTACCAAACAACAGCTTCTGCAGGATCTGGGGTAAAATAGTGTCATCTCAAATAGGCATTGTCCTTCTGTTATAGACTTCAATCACTTTAGTTTACCAGATACAAATTTATGACATGTATGTATAAATGAACTTTCATCTGAAGTTAAAAAAAACCCAAACTTCTAATTAATAATATTTTTCTGTTTACCAGAGGAGCCCAGTAGGTGTACAGGTAGCCTATTTTCAATGCTGGTACAAACTGTGAGCAGGACACGACGAGAAAATAGAGATTCAAGAAAAACTTGAACTGTTCATATAAAACCTAAAATGAAAAACACACACAAAAAAAATAGATAAATGCCTTAACATCTGTACCCATAATGTACATAAAATTCCCTTTTCATGAAAGTAGATATAAAGCCATTATATGGCATACTATGATATATGGTATTATTAAAGTACTATTTAGCAGAATATGCTACATATTACAAACTACTACATACAAGATACGTTATTTTAATATTGTACTGCTATTTTTGTCGAGAAAAATCCTTTCATACTAATGCTTCTTTTCACCCTGAGAAAGTAATGTGCTAAATGTTTGGTGTTTTGAAAATGGGACTATGAACTCAATCTTTACAAATACTAAGCCTGTATCAAGATCATTGTGCAAAGATTTTCTCCGAAATTTTAACAGCAAACAGAATTCTGATGTTTGTAGAAGCATTTTGCAATGATTTTCTATGCAAAACAGTTACTTTTATGAGTTAAAATAGTTTTGAAAGTTTTCTTTTTTATATAGCATCAATTACAAAACAGCAAAATAAGTTTGCAAGTCTCTAAACTTTCATTGCTTATGTAAGTTTTCATTTTTAAGTGCTAAAACTTTTCTTCCAGCCTGAAGAAAAGAAGGCTCTGGGGAGACCTTAGAGCAGCCTCCAGGACCTGAAGGGGCTGCAGGAAAGCTGGGGAGGGACTTTTTGTAAGGTCCTGTGAGGACAGGACAAGGGGAATGGCTTTAAACTAGAGCACGGGAGATTTAGATGAGACATTAGGAAGAAGTTCTTTCCTTTGAGGGTGGTGAGACACTGGAACAGGTTGCCCAGAGGGGTGGTGGAAGCCCCATCACTGGAAGTGTTTAAGCCCAGGTTGCTCAGAGCCTCATTCAGCCTGCTCTAGTAGGAGGTGTCCCTGCCCATGGCAGGGGGGTTGGAACCGGATGATCTTGAAGGTCCCTTTCAACTCAAGCCGTTCTGTGATTTTATGAAGTCCTTTGGTTCTTAAAGGGACAAAGGCTACCATCAAGTCAGACAGATTCCTCCAAAGTTACCGTTTCCCATTGTTTTTAAGAAACAGTGAGACTACTCAATGATCAAAAATAAATGGCTAAAATGAACACTACCAAAAAGATCTAGTGAATAAGGGAAAGCAATACTGCTCTTTTTCCAAAGGGCTATCATATGCAAATCTCCAGATAAGGCAGTGTTCTTCTATTTCCACACCGAGAGAAGCTTTTTACAAAAGCAACCCCAGCTGAAGTTTTCAGAAAGTTTAAACTACAAAAACTTTGTAACAGAATAACATGGCCTTTACGGTAACTTAGAAATGCTCAGCATTAAACGTCTCGAAATATTATTTTGCAATAGATTTTGGCACATAAGATGTATTTATTAATCAATCAATGGTTTGGTCTAAACTCCAAGATAACTGTCCAAGCTTTAAGTGCAGGCACAGTAACTTTATCACAGAACACACTGTCCCATATTCCAAAGGAATGATAGATGAAGAGATTCTGTTGGTAATTAAAAGCACCACTTCAGCAAGTAGATGTGTTCAACATTGCTTCAGGTGTAATTACAATGCTAACAACATTTTCTAGAATTCTGAATCCTCAAAGACTTCACGTATTTCTTTAGTAGACCAGGACAACATGACACCTCCAGCAGGATGATCAGAAGTGGTTACTGATCTCGGAACACTGAGATGTAAGAAAATGGATAATCAATTGTTTCAAAGCTAAAATATTCAAAATGGATCAAAAAGCCACATTTAAAGCATGTCTCTGGCTTTTAATCTTACAATTCAGTTAATATTACAATGACAGCGACTTATGCATGAAAATCAAAGTTATTGGACAGATACTTACTGGACTTATCAGTCCAATATTATTACTCAACTACGTAAAAATCTCTGCCCTGGGAAAAAACCTCATTCATTTCAAGGTGTCTTTCTGGCAAACAAAACCAAAGCAGCAGCATCTCAAAATTGCCAGTTTCTTGCAAGAAACTGCTCAGCTAAAGGCTACCTAAACAGCCTCAAATCATAAGATTTTTTTCAAAATCATAGAACTCTATTGTTATTTACCAACAAAACTGTAAAGCAGAAAAGAATTCAAATTTGAAGTTGCAGGGAAAGTTGGAGCAGTCTCCCAAAATGAAACAAATTCAGCTTGAACCTGCACCTTATGTTAATACTGATGAAGTCCATATACTCATTTCTGGCAGCCTGTTTGTTTACAAAGATTGGACATACTAGGTCAGAGAAAGTCCACAGAGTACATTGGGAGGTGCAGATCTGCAAGAGCACCCATCTTACAGCAGAAGGTGGGAGTTAAAAAGAACCTTCCTACAAATCTTTTGAACCCTGGCAGCCCACAGACAGCTCATTCAATACAAAGCCAAACACTTCAGTCTAGTTCAGCAAGTGGAAAAGGCTCCTATGACATAAAACTGATGAAAAAAAATAGACTATTTCTTAGAAGTTCAGGAGAGGTATCCTAAAAACCTGCCCACTACAGAAGATATTATTTATGGAAATTTACACAAAATTCCTAAGCAGCTGTATAAAGATACGTAAGAAATAGCATGTGGAAATTTAATAAACTGGTGTAAAAGTAGAAGCAGGAAGTACTTTATGTAAGTGTTAGGAAGATAGATGGTATTTTGGAAATGTTACAGTTCTTCTGGCCAGTAAGTAAAATTCTGTTAATCTAAACATTATTTTAAGCTTGCAATTTGATATGAAATCATTTCACAATAACCCTTGCAGCTGATATTTTAAAAAAAGATACAACTCTAAACAGAAAGACAAAACTTCACACAATGAAAATTTCAACCAGAGTAAATCATTGGGGTCAATATTTATTACTTAAATTTACAGGTTTGGAACCAATACAGCTATGTCCCCTACAAATTACTTCCAGCAGAAGAGCATAAAACCCAGATAGCTACACAAGATTTCTAATCAATAAAAAAATGTTAATTTATGTCTAAAATTAAAATTTAGAACTATTTTATTTCCAATTGTTGGACTTTACATTTAGGATCTCTCTTCATTTTGAGGTTACCACTGAGTTTCCAAACACTACTACCAAAATAAAAAGCTGGTTCTGCCTAAAGCATAAACCCCAAGATTTTCAAAAGATCAAAAAAGAACAAACATTCTCTCTGTCAACAGGTAAATGCAAGCTATGGCTGATCCCTATAGGAAACATGAATCTAGTTTAGGATTTATAGTCTACACTGCAGATTTCTAGTCACAATAATCAATGGCTCACTATATACTTAATGAATTTTGTGACCTTTAGGAAAGCATACATGGCTTAACCAATTTCAGTGTATTTAATAATTTAAACTTTGGAAGAAAACATTTACTCCGTTCAACAGAGATAAGAATATTTTATCTGCCTGTGATAAGGGACATTTCATTTCTTTGAAAGGAGATCAGTCTTAATTACAAAGCCATTATTTTTTTGTTGTTTTAATAAAGAAATGTTTTAGAAAGCACCTGCCAGTCATTGGAACAAAGAGGCCAGAAGAACAGAATCAATAGTCTTGTAAACCAACATGATCACTCAAATAAAAAATTTAAGATAAAGCATATCTGCATGCAAATGCAGGCAGCTTTCAGGTTTGTTTGGGTTTTTTTTGCAATAAGACACAGGACTCTTGGACAGTATTAGTAAAAGTATGAGTAAAAGCATATTAGTAAAATTGATAATATCACAGTAGAGTGATATTAAAAATTATAATTTATAAGTAAAATTTATAACAATACAACATTTTTAGGTTTTAACTACTGAAGCTTCAAAAGTTTTCTTCTCCGTTATTATTTCATTATAACAATTTTTTGTAAGTATGAACTAGACAAAACTGTAGTGTCTCTTGTTCTCACATACTCTGTGAATTACAAAAAACAATTGCAATTAAGATGGATTCTCTAGGAAAAAAAAGTGACAAAAAAGCTTCCACTTCACTACAAAAGCATTCTCTGAAGAATTGCATTAAAAACCAAGATGACATCACTATTTTTAAAACTGCAGTAAGAAATACAGTTCTGAAAAGTACTTGTTTACAAAACTAGTCCTCACTTGTTGTCATATACATTGAAGAGGTGGGTTGGTTTTGTACTTTAACGAGTTGCCTGTTTCCCAGTGTAGTATTTATTACGCTTTTAATTTCAAAGAGTATGAGAAAGTATCTACAGGAGCACATTGTGATTTTTAATTATTTATTTCTCAATTGAAACCAGTGCTTTGTAGCATTTTCACAACTGTGTGGCAGTGCTTCTGTTTTAAAGAGGATTACAAATTTCTAATGATGAATAGAAAAGTGCCAAGAAACCCATCTCAAATTTCTAAAGCTTCACTGAATTCCAAACACTCAATCATACACTCTACATTTAAATTTAATAAATAGTACATACATAGTAAATGGGATACAGTAATATCCCATTAAAAACAACACAATTTTTTAAAAAGCAGCCTTGCTCTCAACTGTCAATTTTAACTGAGTACATCAAGATAAATATAAAGGAAGAATCTAAGCAAATAAAATTATCTTTTTGTAGAACAATCAAAAAACACAACAGAACACATAGTCAGCTCAACACCAAAAATTATTGGTAGCCTTACCCCAGGTATAAAGGTAAAGATGTTGTATTTTTGATTTTTTATGGCATTCTTGGGGTATTTTTCTTCACACTTTTCAGGACACCCAAGCCACACTGTGCGAGCCTTCAGCTCTTTCTTTCTTCGGCAAATGTTTATGAGCCAATCAGAACAACTGAAAAGAAACAACAATTATTTACTTTAAAATTAATTTTTTTTTTTGTTATTTGTGACTACTATTTCCAACCCTGAAGGAAAATACCTAAGAAAAAAGACTTAAACATTTTTGCCACATCTAAATAAGGAAGCATGATGTTGACTTGTAATATTTAGGCCAATTACACAGTATTCAACTCATTCAGACATATATATATAAACATAACTTACTGGGTAATTGACTATCAATTATTTCATTTTTCAGAAAACAAAAAGTTAGAAGAGACAGGAGTACATAGAAAGAGGAAATCAGAATTCAAAGTTGTCTTGATAGATTGGAAAAACTACCTGGAAGAGCTGGAGCACAGTTCAACAGGAAAATCACGACCCAGCACCGTTACACAGAAATAACCAACCTTGCACATATAGAACCGAAAAAGAGTTAGTAGATGACAGCTCAGAAGAGGAAGATTCAGTTACTGCATGGGAATGATGTATGTGGGGGGCGGGGGAGAAGGTATATATCTGGTGAGCATGGACAGGCACGCTGCTAGCGAGTGCTGAATGAATTCCTTTTTCTCAATCCAGCACCAGCAAGATCTCAGTTGGTTTCCAATACCATTCTGAGTAGGAAATCTCAAGAAACATGTCTAGTGGGAAAACAAAGACCACACACAAGAGCACCAAAACAATGACAGGCCTAGAAAGCAGGGCAGGCCTGCCTACCAGATAGACCAAAAGGAATAGAGCTGGTCAGAGCAGGCCGAGTGTGGACCGAATACGGTTTCAGGTAAGTAAGAAACAGCTGCAAAGACAAAAGGGACAATTATTTTCTAGGTCCACCACAATTAAGTAAGGAAAGACTTCAACTGTGGCAAATAAATACATGTGAGGGGACGGACATCGAGTAAATGCTTCTACTAGCCAGAGTGGAAAGAAACACTTCAGGCTGGAAGTGCTGTCAGGGCAGGTCTCCAAGATCTGCGTCGATCAGACGTAAGCGATAGGTCTAAGTTATCCTGTGCAGGCAAGGAATCGACTGCACCACCTCCTGAGGTCCCCTCCTCTTCTGTTTTTTCCCCGGTCTGTGTGTCCCCACGGCACACACAACTACACAGGAAGGGAAGGCTGATCATTTACAGCACCACAGTTCCACTTAACACGCTCTTGTTTGGAGCCTGCATTGTCCCAGGCCTATACAAACTCATTTTGCCAAAGAAAACGGAATTCAAAGTTGCAGGAGCTTTCTAAAGAAAAGTAGAAGTTATGCAATAGTAAAATCATTCAAAGCAACATTCACTTCTGCCACTAAACCTCTACTCACAAGCTGACATTTAAAACACTTCAATTGTAAATGCTGGATTCTTAAGATTTTCTCCCTGAAGTGTTCACTACAGGATAGGCATCAATTTGGTTTGATCCTGTGTGAACATGGGGTTTATTTGTTAAAAATAGAATCCCATTCAGCAAGTTTTTCTCATCAATGACAAAGAATTGTTCTATCATATAAATTATAACAGCCCAACATTCAAATTTCAGCCCAGTTATGTAGTAACATACAAGTCAGAAAACTCAAGTGAAATTCATCATTACTTAAACTTCGTCTTGAAAACAAGATGAGCAGGGGTCTGTCTCTGTCAGAGTTCCACGATCAGTTTAATGGCTGTGAACCTATCATGCTGCTGCTGACATGGTTTGTAATCCACCACGATTCTTGCTCCTTCCCCTGTGCTGACACAACTACTCCTGACAAACCAGACTCGCAAACAGATCCAGCTGTCAACTAATGCAGGATAAAAAAGGGGGACTATTTTCAGTTGGTTCCAGCCTTGATCTTTAAAATCTAGAAAACTGTAAAAATAGTTGAGACAATGCAGGCTACGAGCTTACAGGAGAAGGTGGAACGATTCCACCCAGTGTCAGCTTGGATTTACACTTGATAAAACAGCTCGTGGAATTAAAGCTTTAAACAGATTAGTTTCCAGGGCAGGGGGCTGGAGAGGACAATACAAACAGAAGACAGAGCTCAGCTGTACAGTCAGAAGTGTCAAGACAGATCTGTAGCTAAAAAGTTCTAATGAAAATAAATTTTCCTGGGTAAAGTGTACGAGCTTGACAGCTTCTCTCTGCAAGCCCACAGACAGCAATTCCCTGACAGTCTTTACATTCTTTCACTGCTTAAAATCAGTTTTTGAACGTAAACTGTACACAGACATTTTAAAATTTTGTTTTATTTTAATTAATTTTAATTTTGAATTTAAACTGTAAGCATTTTACTAGGCACAGCCTCTTTTGCAGAATAACTTCCTCAGACACTGAGGATTTTTAAATTGCTAAAATAAAACATTTGACTAAAGCAACTGAATTATACTGCCTGCCTTGCAAGTTTCCCCTTCTTTAATATACTTTTTCCATCACAAATCAACAGAGAAGCTGAAACAGATGCCATAGTGACTGTTGGTTTAGCAAATGCCAGAAAGTACAGACTAAAGACTGATGTCTGACCAGGAAACCACTGCGATACTTTTGATAAGAGGGATTTGACAGAGGCAGAGCTAACACCACTCAAGTTCTCAAACACAAGAAAATCCCACATGATGGAAATACTACAGGTATCATAATGGAGCAGATGAGTTTTACTCCCTTAAAAGTAAAAATTAGTCAGCTTCTGCCATTTCCAGTCTCACCAGTATACTCACTGTATATCACAGGAGGAGTAAGAGGTGGACGTGCTGGACTGAGAAATCCTCCCTAATTTACATTCATTCAGATTTTTAACAACAATGGAGTCTACCTGATAGTTTTAAAACTCAGATTATCAACATCCAACATATACTTAATTTGTTCTAAAATTAACATTCCACAATGTAGAAAATATTTTAGTGTGAGGTTATGGACCCTTTCATGAGTTTTGCACCCATTAAATTTGTGTGAAACATCAGTAAATGAATCAGAATAGCCTTCTCCAGGCTTCAAACATCTGAAAAACATCAAGATGTAGCATGATCAAGGAACTTTAAATTTTCCTGAAATCTTTAATATAAAAACCACACTTTATGCTATGGATTCAGCAACTAAAAATCATTCTTGTGTATTGATTTAAGCATTTCTTTCAAATGCCCTGGCCTAGAAAATTCAACAGATGCAGAGAAAGCTTTGTTTCTTAAATGAACTCTGATGTTGCTTGTATCAATACAACAGATTGTATATATGAAAAAAATGAATTAATTGATAAAAGAACTTGTAAGGATATCTGTTAAATGGCTTTTTACCAACTTGTTTCCTAAGACACTTTTTTTTTTTATTTGAAGGAAGAATGACCATAGTCTTCATAATAGTAACTGATACCATATTAAAAAAAAGAGTAGTTGTTAAGAACCCTTAACTTTTTTTTATAAATAGAGCGTATCTCTTCAAGTCAAAAGCTAAAGTAGAAGTCTCAACTGACTCTGCAGCTCTCATATAAAGGCTTTTTTTATTTTCTCTTTTCATTACTTTTATCCTACAAGCTTAACTGCCAGTATCTTTCACAAAACAGCATTTTCATCAGAATGGAAAGATAATATAAAAGCTCTATATTGTCTGCAAGGGTCAGCTTTTTCTTATTAGGTTTTAAGTAGCAGAAACTAGTTCTGCAAAGAAAACATACTGTAATTATTGTACTCAACAGGTAGCTTCAGTAATCAGGCCAAAAGCAACACAGTGGTCATGTCATTCTTAAAAGATCAGCATTTTCCCATGCTTCTGCATAACAAATGCATTGCAGATTAATTGAAAGCGTACAGGCCATCTTAGAGCCCAAATTAATCCGAGCATTTGATATCCCCTTCACTTCATATGGAAATGCCATTCAATGGCACCATTTTCATAGGGACAAAGTGTTTTTTGATAACAAGTGGAATGTAAATCTCATGAGAAAGAAATCAATCCAGCCCAAAGAACTCCAGAGTATTGATCTATGTGCATTATAATTTCACAAGCTTGAAGAGAATTTGTAAGTTAAAGGGGAAATGATTACAGCCACAAAACAGCTGCTGTATCACAAAGTTTTCTTTTAACTGTGCTATGAAAGCAAGAAATAAGCAGTTGCTGAAGTGAAAAGTTATATTGGTTGTACTAAGTCTTCAGTTTGTTCAAAATCAAAGACAGCATTTGATTTAATTATGATTTTTTTTTTTTTGCAACTGTTTAAAGAGCTACAGATTTGCAAATAAAATTCACGTCATTCAGTTCCAATCAACAAGTCTATTGTCTAAACAGAAGTTAAAAGCTGAATAAAGGATTCTTACAAAATCAATTTTAATGTAGAGTGAACTTTGTCAAATCTTCCATATTTGCTCCTACAAAAAGGGCGAAAGTTTTTCAGGTAAACAGAAACAGTTAGTGACGTAGCAACAACAACAACAAAAAAAATCTATAGAATCTAAAATTCGAAAGCTGCAAACTTAGAGATGGAAAACCTCCTCTCACAAAAATGAGACTAATCCTAATGATGCAAGACAGGGAGGGAAAAAAAAAAAAAAAAAAGGAAGAGGGGGGTGTTGTTTGCAATAAAGTGATTTTTCAACACAAACACAAGACTTTCACTGAGAACCTAAAATAAATCAGGGGCCCCCTGAGCTCAGCTCCAGCCAAATGTCTAGTCTTTTATTGTGTCCATCTTTCTGTCACAGCTTTGACAAATTCACAATTTAATTTAAAGCACAAAAGAAAAATCTGGATGTGGAGGTTGAGATTTCAACCTCACCCAGTCTCAGGTAAGAGACAGTAAATTCCCTAAATACAGGGTAAAATTTTAAAGTCTGCTCAACTGACCAGGTTTCAGAATATCATGCTGCATTTAATATCACACTTAAAAGAATGTAGTTTGACTTCAAGTTAAACTTGAAGTACATTTCAGTTGTTTAACAGGTACAACCCACCATCCACACACATGAACATTGTTTGCACATGCTCCTCTCCATCTCAAGTGTGAAGGCACCAACACCCAGTTCGATCCCAAACTGGTCCTTTACACCACACAAACCCAGCGTAACTTATTCTACTACAGAGTGTAAGCAGTCACAGCATGTATGACATCAGCAGCCTCAAGGTTTTCTTTACGATCTTTTACATGATCCCAGGCAACTTTGAGCTGCAAACAGACATTGCAAAAACTCTACTATTCTGTAGGCCCCAGTAAAAATTCATAAAGTTTTATTATCATGAGAAACCATCAAAAAGAATCATTTTATATGAACTGCACATCCCTGACTTTTCTCAATAACAAAGACTTGCTGGTGCTCTCAGTCCAGAAGAAATCTCCCAGTCACCAGGACACACTCTCAGCAGTGCTCACCCAAGCTGAGGTTTTTATCCAGCCTGACTGGATCAGTAGCTATCATGGGATTTACCTTCCTTCCAGCTAATTTCCCCTAGCTCATCTAAGCAGATGTCTGCAACTTTCTTGTAGGAGCATCGTCTGCCTGCTAATATTCTACTGAAATTTCAAGCTTCTGCTTGGATTTATTTTTTTTAAATAATTAAGAGATTTTAGTTTTGCCATGAAAAATGAAAAATATCTGGTATGATGTAAATACCTCTCGGTATAAATATAAGACTGAAGCGACTGAAGTATTGTATCCAAATTAACTTGAGGGAATTGGCAAAGTAGAAATCATACAAGTCCTCTCTCAGTGAGGGCTTTTCTACTTTTAAGCACCTAAATTAGCAGTAAAATTTGTTTAAGATGCATCAAAATAATGAACCCATAATGCAATTTCCTTGTTCTTTTTATTCTCATAAATCCATCCCAAACATAGCTCAAGCCTTTTAATTAGTAAGTTCTGGTAAGTTCAAAAGTTTCTAGGATTAAGCTCCACTTCAAGCTGAGATATATCCATCAGTTTTAAAAAGCAGGCAAGACCATGGAACTTTGAAATTCTCAGCATTAAAAACACTTTCCTGTGACATTCTCTATGATTCTTAATTAGTTCCAACATAATTCATCTTGCACTTGCCTGCCTCTATTCAAACACTAAATTCTCTGTCAGAGCAACCACAGGGTTCATTCTTGTCTGCTCTACCTGTTCTCAGGAAACTTACAGGCTGAACTCACCTAAGGATATTGTTTGAAAGGTATCTCAATTTTAAGAGATGTCCAAAAGATGAACAGCCTCTTTCAATACTTTAAAATGGTTTTGAATAACTACAAGGGCAGTTCCACATCAGAAACATTGCTTTCAAAAATCATTTACATATTCAAATGCGGCTTCTGTAAATTTTGCTACTTTACTTCCTATTTCTAACACTAATACTTCCTAAACTAATAATCCACGAGTATTTGTTAAACCATTATAGAAAAAAAAAAGAAATCAACAGAGACTGTATTTTTCTGCAAATAGTAAAGGTGTATAACAAAATTATTTCAAAACTAAAGGTGCACGAACACAGTTTTTCTTCAGTAAAACAATAGTACCAGGCCTCTTGGAATTTATTAAGTGTCATGAAATCCACCTCTGAAGACTTATATCTTAAAATCATCTGCCAAAAAAAGCATTCAAGTTCACTGAAAACACTCCACTCGATTCACTTGACCAATTCTCAGATTTTATCATTCAAGATAAAAAACCCTCATGATCCTTAATCATCCTAATAGCAATTTCTCTATTTAGAAACTTCCTAGGAATCCATCAGGAAGTCACTACTCCAAGGCAAACACATACAGCAGAGTTTTAGCACAGGAAGTTTCTAAATAAGAACCAAATCCCAAGAGCTAGTTCCAGCTGTAATTCACTCCAAGGGCGTCAGTTACACGTGTTCTTTAACCTTAAAAGTTGAAGTGTTAACTAATCAGTAATGAATTTGCTTTTTCTTTTCAGCAATATCAATAAAATTTATATATTGTGAATTTTTAACTAATGATTACTTCATGAATTTGCTTTTTCAGCAATATCAATGAAATTTATATATTGTCAACTTGCATTAATTCTCTCAAAAGTAAAGGAATGTTTTATCCCCTCTACTCTCATGGTTTTGAATAGAAGTGAGGATCAAGCTTATGTGCCATATTACAGACCTCAGACTAGTACAGATTTTGTACATGATCTCTCTGAAAAGCCTCTTTCTTTCCTGCAAGTCAGTGAAGCAGATAGAAGTGCCCAGCAGCAGCTCCTCACTTTTTTTATTAAGGGGTGGGAATGTCCTAGTAGGGAAAATGCAAGGAAAGCAAGAAAAAGGTGCATGAGAAGCAAATTATTGCATTTCCGTACTCGGCACATATCACACAACACACAGTTCATATTTATTTAATTTAATAAAAAGTAGTAGTTCATAAACCAGTACTGGTAGGCAACAAACCTAGTGCAAAGAAACTTCCAGCCACCACAGATAAACCACTCCAGGCCTCTTCTTCTCTGAGAAACTCTGGCTCTTGGCAGGGTGTGGTAATCGCTCTCATCGTTTTCAAAGCCTTCTTCTGACATCATTAGTGGCATTTCATCCAAATGAGAGGACTCATCTTCCACTTGGTACCTAGCAAAATGAAATAAAAGCACTAAATAAATAGTCAATACGTCACTTTTTTATTACCAGGAATCTCCTAAAGTTTATTTTTGCCATGTGGAATTTTATTAGATATTTTCACCTAAGCATCTCGTGTATTTGTGCGAACACAGCAACAAAAAACAACCTCTGATTTGAGTTAGGAATGAGCAATACTGCAGAAAGGTCTGCAATCAATCACCGTCAATCACAGTAACGATAATTCTAGGGAAATTCTTGTTTCTTATATCATTTGTACATTTTGTACAGAGCTACAACTTCATATTTCCCGAAGAGTTTTTTTGTAGTATTTTGTTAAACAGAGTTTATTTGGCAAAGTTCTAGCAAATGTAAATGTTTGAGCTTTGATGGAACTGCAGATTTTAGACTTCTACTGAGCTGCTTCAACTTGCTTTTCTGATGTCTACTCCTGTGGGTGCAGGCCTCTATTTGAGTCACACTTTCTATACAACTCATCAGTATCTCAACTACTAAAAACATTATAGTTATTTCCATAATTCTACACAAAAACATTCAGCAAGTCACAACAGATTTGCCTGTGGGACCTATGGAAACAACACTAAGCTAACAACGGTCCTTTCCTCCCCAGAAATTATTCCCCACTTCAGTTTTGCATCTCTGGAATGCTTTCTATGCCAAGACAAAACACGGGAATATTTGATAAGAAAATTCTCCTAAATGCATGTAAATTGAGGAGTTTATTCAGGTTGTATTTTTATACCATTGGAAAGATGACTGCAAGAAACAGCACTATGGCTCAGTTTTCCTTTCACAGACTATTAAAACTAAAGATACTAGAAGAGAATTTTAAAAGGAATTAAACAGTCAAGCAAAGATCATCTATTTGTTTGCAATAACATGTACAATAGCCCTAATCAATAAAAACGCTGGATACAGAAGATTCAAAACTGATCAGAAAAGCTGGCTGCACAAACACTTAAAATAAGTGAAAAATGTATCAAACTCAACAGAAAAGGAAAAAAACCTTTTAGGTCTATATAAAAATATGACTTGACACTATTGGTGACAGTAGTCAGGCAGTCTTCAAATAGGAACAGCTGATAATAAAAACTACCTGATCAGATCAAAAGATATTTTGCATGGGTATTTTTTAAATTTCTCAAATACTTTACAGTTGGGAAGCCTAAAAGACTTCTCATCATTGTAGAATATGTAATTGTCTACCTTGAAATTAATGAAGAATAATTCATAGAGCTCAGGAAAACAAACAAGAAAGGATTGAGTCACAAAAAAAAGAAGAGAGTGTTTGGTACAGAATTAGTAAATTTGATTTTTATGAATCTATATTGTGTAGTCTTTTCATAAAATGTGCATCCTGGGACTGTCGCATTTTTGCATGTGCATCTCTGCTCCCTCATCCAGGTCACTGATGAATATATTGAGCAGCACCAGCCCCAGCACTGACCCTTGAGGTACTCCACTAGAAACAGGTCTCCAACCAGACTCAGTCTCATTGACCACAACTCTGATTTCTAGCCTTCAACCAGTTCACAATCCACCTCACTACCTGATCATCCAGACCACACTTCCTCAGTTTAGCTGCAAGGATGCTGTGGGAGACTGTATCAAATGCTTTACTGAGATCAAGATAAATCACATCCATGTCCTTCTTGTGTTGGGGACTCCAGAGCTGGCCGCAGTACTCCAAGTGGTTTTAAGTTATATCACTGTGAATAAATTAGGAATATTGGAGATGACCGATCACATATCACTCCTATCTTCAAGAAGGACAAGAAGATCAAGGGAACTACAGGCCTGTCAGTCTCAGCACCATCCCTGGGAAGGTGATGGAGCAGCTCATCCTGGAAATCACTTCCAGGCACAGAAAGCACAAGAAAATCACCAGTAGTCAGCATGGCTTCATCAGAGCCAAGTCACGCTTGACCAACCTGATAGATTTCTACGATGAAATAACCAGCCTGATAGATGAAGGGAGAGCCGGGATTGTGCCTATTGGACTACAGTAAGGTCTCTGACTTGGTCTCCCATGAAATCCTCACAGACAAGCCACTGATGCAGGGGCTGGATGAGCAGACAGTGAAGTAGACTGAAAACTGGCTGAATGGCCGGGCCCAGAGCATGGTCATCAGTGGCACAGTCTAGTTGGAGGCCAGTAACCAGCTGTATACTCCAGAGATCTATACTGCGTCCAGTCCTGTTTGACATCTTCATAAGTGATGTGGATGATGGCACCCTCAGGAAGTTTGCAGATGACACAAAACTGGACAGAGTGTCTGATAGGCCAGATGGATGTGCTGCCATCCAGTGCAAACCTGACTGGTTGGAGAAATGGGTTGACAAGAAGCGCAGGAAGCTCAGCATGGAGAAGTGCAAGGTCCTGGCAAGGAACAATCTCACACACCAGTATATGTTGGGCGCTACCCAGCCAGAAAAGAGTTTGGCAGAAGGGAACCTTCGGATCCTAGTGGACATCAGTTTGAACAGAAGCCACAAAGACAGCTGCTGGTATCCTGGACTGTGTTAGGCAATGTATTTCCAGCAGGTCAATGGAGGAGATCCTTCCCCTTTGCTTAGCACTGGTGAGGCCACACACTAGACTCCCATGTACAGTTCTGGGCTCCTCAGTAGAAGAGACACGGACATACTGGAGAGAGAATGAAGAACCACAAAGATGTTTAAGAGATTGGAACATCTCTCCCATGAGGAAAGGCTGAGAGCCCTGGAGAAGAGAAGACATGGGCAGGATCTTATTCACCTCTAGAAACCTCTAAAGGGAGGCTGCAAAGACTGAGTCAGTGGTGCCCAGCCACAGGAGAGGCAACAGGCACAAACTGAAATGCAGGAGAGGCTGTCTGAACATCAGGGAACGCTTCTTTTCCCATGAGGATGACTAAGCACTGGGAAGACTTGCACATCTTGGAGGTGTTGAAAAGCCATCTGGACACGACCCTGGGCAACCAACCTGAGCAGGGTGGAGTTCTGCTGACACAGAACAGCACCCTGAGCTATATTCAGTCCAAAATCTTGACAAACTCAATTATTTTAAAAAGACAGTATTTTTACAAACATCAGGCACAAAAAAGCACCATCAGTGGATTTGCATTTTCTCAACTCACTGTATAATGAATAGAAAAATCTGAAACCATCTCCTTTTTCCCCAGATTTTCTCTGTCGTGCCCTCTTGTATACAGAATATATTAAAGCAGTTATTCACCTTTTTGGATGCCAAGAAAGGGAGAGGAGGAGGGAGGGACTGTACTGTAGTACTAGATTTCTGTTGAAAATGTACACCAGACACTTGACACTGGCTATGTATTAAATTGGTATCACCACAGTTAAGGCGGCAGATCTAATAAGGGAGGAGAAAAAACACCAACCCAAACCCATTAGCCAGTCATTAGCCAGACATTTCCTCTTTTGGTTGGCAGGTGATGTCCTGGTTTCTACACCTCTTGAATCACTTGGTATGGGCCATCTGTAAGGTATGTTAACAATGTCTGCGGACTAGATTAGAAAATTATGCATAAGGAGGAATAATAATAAACACACACATCCCCATCCCTTGCTGCAAGTCAACTGAGTATTGGAGCCCGAAGTAAGCCAAACCTTGTGAAGAAAAATCTTCATGATTCAGATGATGCAAAAGCACAACCACGTTGCAGAAAAACACAAGTTTCAAACTAAAAAAATGCATTAAATTGTTAAAAGTTATAAGTTCCCAGAAAGTTAGTTATGTGAAGGAATGAAAAATGCTTTCAGAATTACTACCACTAGAATCCATTCAAAAAAAAAAAAGTCTAAAACAAATACAAAAAACCTGATCTTCACAACATTGTTTGCAAAAAGCTTCACCTTGATGTTTAGTTTAACGTGGCAACCTGGCAATATGTTTGCCATTCCCATTACTATCAATAGTCATCAAGAAAAAACACTCTGCAAAAAAAAATCCTGTTCACAAAACAGAGCAGTTAGTACAGGTTAACACGTGTATCATACTAAATTATATGGATTACAGTCAAACTAGACTAATTTTACACTAGACAATAAAACCACTGCTTAGAAAAGAAGTTAAGACATTACTTTATGCTAAGACTTCCTTCCAGTAAAACAAGCCCGTTTTTAAACAGATTCAAATTCAATGTTTTTTATAATCTCTCCTGGTTAAATCTGCAGATCATATTATCACAGCTTTAATACAGAGATTTTCTTTGCATTGTGTTTCGCTTTTACACATCCAAACAATCCATAATGTCTTTGTAACACCCCTCAGTGAAACCACAACCTGTTAGCTCTACCAGAGTACACCGCAAAATAAGATTTCTTTTACCTCTGTACAAAGTTAACAAGTGCCTGATTCAGAAAATAATATTCTCTATATACAAAGGTAACACAGCAAACAGAGTTTAAGTCTCTCTTGAAAGAACATGCTAATGCAAGGGAATTCGGGGAGAGACTTGGCTGAGAAACACATTCACAGACAAACAGAATATTAAACCTACTCTTGCAGATGTAATATTTGTAGAGTCTGTTGACGTCCTAATCATAATTTCTTTAAGGGTTTTTTGGCCATTTTATTATAAGCACTTTTTGTTGCCCACAATCAGTATGTAGATTTGCACTCTTAAATATAGAGTTTCACCAAGTAGTGAAGATAATGAGCATAAACACCATTATGTTTAGTAATCCTGACTTCAAAATACAGCCTCTGAACTAGCAAGCAATTTATTCTGTTTCAAAAGCAATTTTGCTATTGTGCTGGAAAATTGTACTTCGGTATTTAAAAACAATAAGATAATGAATAATGGATTTTTTTCATAACTAGGAAGAGGACAAAAATCTTTGTTTCTTTGTTACCTAGTATTTTTCTGCACTTAATTGCTTGAACTACTGATTTTCCTTGAGTGACAAATTAAGTATAATCCTAGAAACTTTAGTAAAATAGGGAGGCACTGAAAGCAACACGAATAAAGAAGCCAGAGCGAAGACATCAAAACTCTCAGCACGAGCGCTACTAAATCAGCTATGAAGACAACTACCTTGACAAAAATATGGTTTCCTAAAGAAAAGGCAACATCAATATCAACCAACTTTCAACAAAATCTGACTACTATTTGGAATATCATTTAACAGAGCTAAGTGAAAGGAAACCATGTCCAACACACACTTTTAAATTAAATTTTGATATAAACATCTGCTGTGAAAATGACACCTCAAGTCACTCGTACCAACATCATTCCCCTTTGCTGGCTGTTTTGCCAGAGTAGATGTGGCTGCAGAGTTCCATGGAGGCCATAACTGGTAATGGAAACCACTGTAATGCATTTAAATCTAATCCGACTGCCTATTTAGATCCAGAATTACTTCTGTATTTTCTGCCAGCTTTCCATTGTTCTAAAAGAACATTGCATCTGGCATTCAAGGGTGCAGCAGGAATGTGCAGGGGCAGAGCAATGGGCTCCTGGGGGGCATCAAGAATACTGTGTCCAGCAGGTCTAGGGAGGTTCTTCCCCGCCTCTACTCTGCCCTG
Source organism: Baryphthengus martii (assembly GCA_013396935.1). Taxonomy (NCBI): domain Eukaryota; kingdom Metazoa; phylum Chordata; class Aves; order Coraciiformes; family Momotidae; genus Baryphthengus; species Baryphthengus martii. The sequence goes on along the minus strand of VWZK01017487.1, from coordinate 133,583 downwards.
GGGAGACCACATCTGGAATAGCGGATCCAGTTTGGGGCTTCCCAAGTCAAGAGAGACAGGGATCTACTGGAAAGAGTTCAATGCAGGCTACGAGGATGATGAAGAGACTGGAATATCTCTCCTATGAGGAAAGGCTGAGAGAAGTGGGGCTGTTTAGTCTGGAGAAGAGAAGGCTGAGAGGGGATCTTATTCATGTCTATAAATATCTGAGGGGTGGGGGTCAAGTGGAAGGGGCCAGGCTCCATTCTGTGGTGCCCTGGGATAGGACAAGTAGTAACAGGTAGAAGCTGGAACATAGGAGGTTCCACCTCAACAGGAGGGGAAACTTCTTTGCTGTGAGGGTGATGGAGCCTGGAATAGGCTGCCCAGAGAGGTTGTGGAGTCTCCTTCTCTGGAGACTTTCCAACCCCACCTGAATCTGTTCCTGTGTGGCCTGCCCTGGGTGATCCTGCTCTGGCAGGAGGATTGGACTCGATCTCCAGAGGTCCCTTCCAACCCCTAACATTGTATGATTCTATGATACACACCTGACAAACACAGAAGCAGGACTGAAACTGTGTCACGTACTGCAGAAATACTGTTTGCTTGCCACCTATGGCTTCTGCTCTGTATCTTAACTCACAAGAAGAAAAAAACAAAGTTGCTATCTTAAAGCAGAATTTCCTAAACCTAGTGAGGGAAGGCCAAGGAATGTGTGGCCACGAGCCTACAGAGGAACCAGGCATCAAAGAGGGCTATGGACCCAGTGTAGCACAAGACATGCAGCTGGGGGAAAAGTTCCAGCAGAGCATGAGAGTAGAAAAGCTAACAGAGCAGTTATTGGGAGTTGAGCTATGGCCTGGTTTGAGTGAGAACAGAACTAATTCTGGTCAATGATTTTACTTTTCAGCTCAGTTCTTCTCACTCCCCGCCCTGGCTGCAGTCAGCAGCCTGTTTCCACAGGCAGTGGCTGCTTCTGGCAGGGATAACGCTCCATGGTCAGAGTCCCTGCCAAGGATGGGTGTGCAGACCAAGGCCGCTGCTGGATCTTGTGCATCATGTTGGGGGCGCAGAGAGTAAAAGGCGGCCAGGAGAGCGGACCCCAAACTGACCAACGTGGGATTCCATCCCATCCCATCAACGGCATATTCGGTACAAAGCTGAGGGCCCTGGCTCAGTTGCTCTTGGCTCCGGGGCCCTTGCTCGGATTCTTGCTCATTTCTTCGCTGGTCGGCATCCAAGGAGGACTCTCTCTGTTCTGCCTTCAATCTCAGTCTGTGTGTTCCTGAATCCAGCTCTTGAACTTGGTTCCCATCTGCTGCTGGGCCCACTCTGGGACCTTCCCGGTGCCAGCTCCAAAGCATCAGTGGTGATGGTGTAATTGGCATTGGGGGGGGCTGGGTTCAATATTAATTTTGTATATATTTGTATATATTCCACTTTTACTATTATTATTTTCACTTTCATTCAAGCTGCTCTAGTTTCCTTTCCTAATCGATAAGTCTCTCCCTTATTCCCTTTCTCTTCCCTTTGGGGAGGGAGGGGAGTTAACAGAGGGCATCTGTCACAGGTCTAGCGGGCAGCCCTGACTCTAACTCGTGACAAGCTACCACCACTTGCCACTCTGACCATGTCCTCTCCCACCAAGTCCTGGTGCTCTGGCTCAGTGGCTGCTGCCTCTCCTTCTGGTCCCGGGCAGAGCAAAAGCTGAAGGAGTGAGCACCACAACCTTCTTCAGTTGTATCCTGCTCTACCTCCAGGAACTCCTCCTGGGTTACCCCAGGTGCACACCTTCCCTGTCTGAAGACAAAGGAGAAGACTGACAAATTGCAGAGATGCAGTAGAAAGAATAATAAAGAAAGGAGAAGGAATATTTATATAAAGAGCAAGAACTGTTTCTTAAAGGACAAACCACCAAAGCCGAAACTGCTGTAGGCTGCCTGGATCAGTGATGGAACTGTTCAGATTCTGTCCTGTGACAAAGTTAAAACACCCAGGAAAATCTGCAGAGCAGCAAGAAAAAAATTAGCTATTAAGAAATATATGTTCATGCTTATAAGTACACAAAGTATTTTCATATAACTGCTCCTCTTATTCAAATATCCAGAGTCTTCATAAAAGAGATTGCTCTGCTAGGAGTTACCTGAGAGAAATCAAATAATACAATTTTTTTTCCAAATATTCTTCCACATTTCTAAAGATTGGAAGTTACTTTTTCCTCTCTAATTTTAAACACCTTTGTGCTCTACATAGCAGCAAATTCAGTTGAACCACAGAGCAATCACATTCCTAGATTACAACAGAAGTGGAAAATGGAAGTATCTTCTATAGGGAATGGCATGAAATTTAAAGAATTTCCTTTAGCTTCTTCCTCCAAAAGACAGAAAAATTATTTCATAAGATTTCAGAAATTATTAGAACCTGCCAATATTTGTCTCTGTATAGCTTTAGTTGCACCCCTACTGCAGGTGCATCCCTAACCAGTATTACTTGGGAAGTCTGAACCCAACTCCTGGCCTAAAAAAAATAAACTAAAAAATACACACACACACAAGGTAATGCATATACATCTGTAATAGGATTATCAGGGATGTGTGTGTCAGATCTCTACATGGAAGACATCACTAACCACAGACAACAGCTATAACAAAAAAACAAACCACAAACAAAAAGACAAACATTGGACAGCTTTTAAGAAAGCTTAAAATTTGTAGAACTGAACATTTATATCCAGTATCAACAGTTAACTTTACTTTTGTGTCCTTGCATTACAAGATCTTTAAGGTCCTACTACAACAGTCCCATCATAGCGTAGTTTATCCACTGGGCAACAGAATAGACAGAAGGAAAGAGTACTTCTGCATGCAGGCAGGTTTATTACTGAGTGTGCCACTAAGACAAATAATACTTACTGCAGCAAGATCAAATAAATCAGGTTGCCCCCAGCCTTTTACAAATGATACAGAGAGATATTCTGGAAAAACACAAGGCAGCATTTTTGATCAACTACTATAATAATAATAAAAAGAAATACAAAAGAAAGTTGGCATCTTCTGCCATGCAGAACTAAGAGAAAAATGCTTACATCTGTTGAGATAAAGGCCTAAAAAGCAGATTACACAGCTATTGCCGAGACAGCTTCCTTTCACCAGTAATTTACCAAAAATTGCTTAAATCACAGATACTAAAGCTCCATGAAACACATAAAGCAAATATTCTGAATGCTATTTGCCTTCTCTCTCCTAGCTCACATTTGCTTACCAAAGCTGTATAAGATGAAGCAAATCCAGAAACTCTGCATAATGAAGCCTTCATGAAAAAAATGTTCCCTTCCTTATTTCCCTTTGCTCACCTTACAAAAGCACTACACACATCCTAATGTGAGATCTTTCTCAATCCATGAGAGGAGGAAGGAGTCTCTGTACTTAAATAGGTACCAGAAACACCTACATGCCCAGCAGGACCTGAGGAAGCATCATCTGCTTTCCCCAGAAGCTCATTTTTAATTAGTAGGGTACGTCACTGATCACAACAATGGGACCATTTTATCCCTGTCTCTGGGTGTTGTTATTGACACTGTAGCCCAATCAATCCCCTTCCCACCTTGTTCTTCACAATCCAAATGCCTGCCCAAGCAACACGAGTCGCTGTATTTGGGTACTACAGACACACAGCAGGAAGGCATGCAAATACAGGGCAAAAATAACAGCTTAGAGATGAACAACCTTAGAAAAATATTTATGAAGTTTATTCTACTGCATATGCAGTCACGTGTGCTCATTGCAAAACACACCATCATCTGCAATAGCAATTCAAAGTTCTCAAACATTTTTTTGCCTACTGATTAAAATGCTTCAGATCAGGATAATTAGTCTAAGAATAATGCTGAAGATTATGACTGTCTATAAACCTGTCTGTGTGGCAGAGTATTATTTGTGTAGAAAAAAAAAAACAACAAAAGGACAACTTTTTTTCAAATACACAGTCCTGAGTAACATCAAGTCCAAGAACTGTAATTAATTGATAAATTCAGTTAAAGCTCCTATGTCATCAAAACTTCTGTCTGCAGACAAAATGCTACAAACTATTTCTCAGGCATGACCCCAATGAAAGTGCCAGTGTACACCAACAGACTTTGCAGTTCTCTTGTGCACAACTCCACATGTGCAATATGGTTACCTGCATTATATCAGAGACTGCTCTGAAAAGCAAAAGCTGCTGAAACTAAAACAGCACACGCTGCATAAAAGCTCTGAAAACATTAAGGTATGGCAAGGTCATTTTCCAAAAGTTATATAGTACACTAATCTGACCTTTATACCAGGCAAAACTCGCAGAATCTGTACCTATCCTAACTCAAGTGTCAGTCCCAACAAGCAGTACTGACCTGTGAATAAAGTCTTCAGCAAACAAAGAAACACACATTCCTGGACTGTATGGGAACAACAGGCATAGAACATATATCGAGAATAAAATTTAAAAAGATTCACTGCTAACTTCTTTTTCTAAAAATTAGTGGTACATCATAACTCCAGAGAGCCTTGCAAACATAGTCTCAACCACTGGTACACAACATCCCGAGTACAAAGGTGCCATGCAAACAACTCAGGTGGAAGAATCAGAATTCAGAGATGACATCTCAGATTCAGCCTAAAAATTGCTCAGTGATGTAGTTCCAAACAACGGTGAATCCCCATCCAAAACTACAGTTCACAAAAGGCCAACGACAAAGGGCAATATGTCCCGCAAGGCAGTGACATCAACTTTTATTATTATTTTCATGAAAAGAAGTTTTACTCTGCAAAAAAGTCAAACACTTTGAATTCCAGGTGAATTCAATAAAAACCAGGGAGGGGTAATACTAAAAAGACATATGTGATTGATTGATGTGCTTTGTAAGAATGGCAGAACAGTACAGACAACTCTCCTGACTACAATTCTACAGAGATTTCTCTGCACTGAATTTTGTTCCTTTCCTCCTGATGCTAAAACAAAAGATTGAACTGTATTTGAGCATTTGAATACATCAGCATAACACACAGCTCTATGTTTTAATACTGAGTAGCAGGATGAAAAGCATTAGCAATGCTACTGCTATGAAAAAGTAACAAACATTTATAGTTTACATTCCTGGACTAAGCAATTTATTGCTTCTGGTCAAACAACAAATGTTTGAAGAAGTTCCTGTCACTTTGCAAAAGCAGTTTTAAACAATAATTGTTTAAAAGTAAATTCAGTTCCACTTTCAGAATGCTTTATCACAGAAGTGAGATTAAATTCAAATTCATGCCAATATTGTCAATCCTTCATACTCATCCATCATCTTCAAGCTCAGTTTCAGGATGAAATGTAGAGAGCCATTCAAATAGCAGATGTGAAGGAGAAAAGCAGATTAAAATGAAACCTGTAACACTCCACCCAAATATTGCAAGAACTTTTGTTCTAAACATTCAAAAGTCGCCAGGGAAAGAGATTCACAGAAACTTGCTATTTTAGAAAAACTGCAAGAACTATCAAATACTGATGCCTACAACCCATGCAACAGGTAAAGTCTACTAATACAGATCAATGTTTGGATTTTTGAACAATTACAGACATTTTGCAAGGATTTCCAGACCCTAAATTATAGCAAAATAATTATGAGCTTTCTGTGAATACCATCCTGTAAAGAGATGTTAGGTCCTATTAGCTCTTATTGCTACAATGTCTCAACAAGTAACATTTTGAGTTATCCAGGGAAGTTTTTATTCTTAATTATGACATTTTAAAATATCAAAATCCTGGCATACAATTTTCAGTATGAAGAAGAACATCTGAACTATGAAAAAAATCACACTGTAGCTCAGAACTAGAATAGATGTTTCTAGAAGAACTGAAAGCAGGCACCAGGTAACAAATTATTTTAACAAAGCTCACTTCAGACACCCTCAGAAATCACAGTATTCACCATCTAGTATTATCTGCTAACATTCATACATCTGTATTTTTTGGTGGTTCACTGAGAAACCCAGCCAGACACCTTCAGAAATCACAACCAGAACTACAAGATTGCTGGGAACAGCTTTCATTTAAATGAAAGGCACTAACACAGTAATGCTACATTAAATCATCTGTTTGATATTTGTGAATTCTCAGCAAACTGAGTTCTGCAGACTTCCATTCTGCCTGGAGTAGATTTTTTATTTTCTATTATACAAACTTCACATGAAATAAGCCTTCACCTACCAGCTGTTAAGCAACAAGTACCCTGCATTTACCTGGACAAAGGATATCTTATCCTATTATTTCACTCTTTTTTTCCTTCTCACGTAATTTTCTTTTTTGCTAGTGACATAAAGGAATGAAAATTCAAAAAAACAACAGTAAGGCCAACTGCCTTAAAACAGAGTTGGTCTATGTGTGAGCAAAGTGCAGAGACAAGCACTAGCAGCTGATCTGTTCTACAACTTGTCCCGCAGCAACCACCTGACCCATCCACCAGGATCAGTCCTAAGCACACCACCACAAGCCACACTGTGAACAGTCATGCGAGAGGATTCCTTCCAGTGAGCAAATGTTTTTCATGGCATCACCTTTGTGAATACCTGGAGTGGAACTGAAGGTAGGTAATACCGGACACAGCCAGTAAGACCTGATTTTTTTGGTACTAGCTCAGGAGCTCCAACACATGACACCTCAGCCATGAAGCCAAAGATAAGCACATACTGACAGCAGCGGGGGCACAACACCTGAACAAACCAGGTATTTTACTTATGGATAGATGAGAGCAGACTACTGCTTAACTCCTTAGCAGCTTCAAATTCCATCAGGCTTCTTGTTTTCCTTCCACCGATCCCACAGGACAGCCAGGCACAGCACAGTTCACTTCCTTCTCATGGTTAACGGGTGATTACTCAGGGGCTGATGATGACAAATCCAAGTCTAACACATGAGAACAAGTACATTCAGTCTCACTGTACATTTAAGGTGATCCTGGCTCTTCTCTGATCCCCTTTTCCCTTCACAATGTAAACAAAGAGCAGCAGCTATTTTTCCCCGTAGATAACAGATCCTTCAGGCTGAAGGACAAGTGCCCAAACAAGCACAGCATCAATCACTTCTTTTTCCCCAAGCTTTCTACAACTATTCAAGTTGAATATATTAAACAATACCACGGGATTTTTTTTCATAATTTGAAGACGAGCAACCTTTTATTTCACAAGAGAATTCCCTAGTTTCTAACAGTAGCACACAAACAATTCTCTGTCCATCTGAGGGAGCGGAAGATGGCAGATCTAAGATGTGAATTTCTACTGCAAAATTACTAAGTTGTCCTTAAAACTTCAGAAATGAAAGTAGAACAGGATGCATGTGTTCATCGAACCACAGGTAATATTTAATATGTATTTTTAATCATTTTTAAAAACAGGCCTTAACAAATACAAAATGAATATATAAAATACATTTATCTCGTCACATTTATAGATGAAGTACATCCTGGAGTATTTCACGGTCCTTAACGCTACAATTTTATACGTAAGCGTACAATCTCAGGAGTGTCTCAAAGTTTCTTTAGGTGTGTGAGAAAACATTCCAGCTTAAAAAATACATGTTATCAGTCTATCAAAATCATCTCAAATGCATAAAGCACATGAAGGACATAAGAAAGTCTTTGTCCTCACTGCAAAGTAAACTACAGCACCACTGGCAAAGACTCCTACAGACTGCTTAACTCAAGCAAAAGAATTTATCCTACAAATTAGCTTTGAGGCCACTAAAGGTTAGCAACTGAGGAGAGGCATGTACTGCTGCTGCACAGCAGCAGGACAATCAATTTGAGTTAAAAATCATTACTACACTGCAGTCAAGGATCTGTGTAGAAGACTTTCAAAAGACTGTAAACTCTCCACTGAAGAAGCAAATCACTGCAAGTCAAAAACTCTTGGGGGGCCAGAAACCACAGCACTGGATTAAGCCTGAAATACCAACTCTATTCTATTTTAATTGGTGCTTGTTTCTAAACATCTTCAGAAGTAGGAATGATCCCCTCTTAGGCACAATCCACATGTATATGCATGTGAGAGCTTTCTGCGTATCACAGACCTCAGTGACTTCACTTCAACACTCCTGTAAGTATCTGCAAGATCAGGACCTTTGCTGCATTTTCCTGGGAATGCAAGGCTTCTTCAGTCTGTGCTGAAGATAAACATTAGAAAAGCAGGATGAATCATTCATAAAGACATGGGAGCTGCAGTTCAATTACAAGCTTAGAGTCCTACGGCTTAACAAGTTGTAACTCAATGATCTACACCGACATATTTCCTCTTTCACTTTACACAAGACACGTGTGATGGAATTCGCACAAGAATTCCCACATTTTTACTGCAGGTCCACAGGACACCTTCTGGAGCACACAAGGGCTGCTCTCACAAACGCAGAGCGTGGTATTATTCTTGAAGGAGAATGATCAACCTACTCAACTCACCTTAAGAAAAACAAAGTGAGCGAAGACGTTGGTATATATTTTCTAATTCTCAGAGAAACATAATGAATGTGCGAGTCAACTTCTAAAGTAGTTGAACAAAAGTAATGAAAATCATAGATAATCGTTTGTGTGGAGGATTAGTAAGTTAAATACATATCATATGAACTTGAGAAACACAGATTAGGAAAGACCGTAACTCTGAAAGTTGTGATCTAAACTAGGGGGAATTTAATACACAATGTCTGGAGGGTGATGTTGATCAAACAAGACAGAGAGGAAGCAGCAGATCCATAATGAATTGTTAGCTCCTTGCTAGATCCTGCAGCTTGCCAAATCTGCTGATAGAGCCAAGTTTAAACAGTTTGTATAAATAACCGTAACTACTCGCTGCAAGCATACCTTCAATAAACCTGTGTATCTATCTGATTTATGAACTCAACCCATTATACCCACAGCATTTTTCAGATCACCAGAACACTCCCAGGTAACCTGCAACAGAACCACCTAATACCTTCCAAGGTCTGGACTAAAATTTTGCCTACACAACCCTCCCCTCTCCCTTTTTTTTTCCCAAAGCACATCACCTACTGAGAAGTTTACAGATGCCAACAAGAGCTTCCCCTGCTTCAGTTCTCTGAGGAATAGGGATGATGATGACACCACTGTCCTACCTCAAAAGAGAGGACAAAGCTACTATAAACTGTCAGACATTCAAGTATTTGCAAGATGGGGGAAAATTATTCCTACAGCAAACTGTCCAACAAGCTCGTGAATGCTCATAAAAAGCCAGTTTTGTCTAGTTTATGAATCAAGAAAACATAATTTAAGCCTAACCTGTCTGGCACTACCTTTTCTGTCAGCAAATTCCATTTAGGCAAAGAAATAAATACATTTTATTCATGATGAAATGCATCTATCACTGAATTTGGATTAGAACAACAGCACCAACTATTCTGTTGGGAAGTCCATTTACTTCAGATCCTACGACTCCTCCCTTCCAGTCCTGGTGTTCACAGCCAGTGTTCTACAAAAACCAAGAGAAGGGAAAAAACAACTCAAAAAGCTAACTATAATCATATCCTCCACTGCAAGAATAGCATCCAATGGAAAATTATGGACCAAAGCTTTTCCTCACAACAATATTCTACCTAGAAATTATTCAGAATGAAGGGAAGCAAAGAAACATTCAATCCTCGCCTCAACACTTCACCTGACGGCAGACCTTTAAAGCGGCTTCTTTAAAGTGCTTAACCCCCAACACAGCACATTCCAAGAAATGTGGAGTTAATTCTTAGATTCCAGGATTTCCAGACTAATACACAACAACTACCTCACAGCGTATTTACTAACAACGCCCAAACCAGCCGCCCAGCANGGGTGGTGCCGTGCGCTGCGCACGGTGGTGTGACGGGCGGGCGGGGAGCGCGTCTCTGAGCCTGCGGGAACCGGACTCGGACCTTAAAGAGCAACCAGTTCCAACGCCCCTGCCGTGGGCAGGGACACCTCCCGCTGGAGCAGGGTGCTCAGAGCCTCATCCAGCCTGGCCTTAAACACTTCCAGGGATGCGGCTCCACAGCTTCTCAGGGCAACCCGTTCCAGTGTCTCACCACCCTCAGAGGAAAGAACTTCCCATTCTCCCCTGCTCTACTTTAAAGCCATTCCCCTTGTCCTGTCCCCATAGGCCCTTATAAAAAGTCCCTCCCCAGCTTTCCTGTAGCCACTTCAGGTCCTGGAGGCCACTATATGGTCTCAACAGGGCCTTCTCCAGGCTGAACAGCCCCAACTCCATCAGCCTGTCCCCACCGGAGAGGTGCCTCAACCAGGGGATCATCTTTGTGGTCTCTTCTGGTCCGGCTCCAACAGATCCATGTCCTTTTTGTGTTGGGGACTCCAGAACTGGATGCAGGGCTCCAGGTGGGGTCCCACAATCATAGATCTATAGAAATATAGACTGATTCGAGTGGAAAGGGACCTTTACAGGTCATCTTGTCCAACTCCTGCAAGTAGCAGGGATATCTACAACCAGAGCAGGTTGCTCAGAGCCCCAACTGACCTGACAAGGGATGATGCCATACCTGGAGTCTCTCTGACCAATGTGAGATGCGGTTACTCTTATGACCCAGACATGTCAGATTGACATGATGCTGTCTGTACCTTAGAATGTGGCTTCTACCCTAGAACAAGGGGCTATGGTCAGTGCTGAGGCACCACAATGCGCAATGTACACTGAAGGATGCTTCTATCTGCTGGAGTGAAGGTCATGATGTGCAGGCAATGCTTGCCATAGCTTCCCAAGTGTAAATTTCTATGTAATATTTTGACTTTATGAACAATATCTGGTTACTGAACTCCCTGAGAGAGGCAGAAGACTCAAGGTGGCACCTGGAGAGCTGGAGCAACAGTTACGCAGGAGACACAAGGCTCATGTGGATAAAGGGAAAATCCCTCTGCTGGGCATGTGGCAAAACTTTGCCAGCTTTGCATCCACCAATGCACTCAGAAATGCCAAAAAGGGGGAAAGAGATTTATTTAGCTTTGTAACTGTGATAATCATTATACGGTTCTTGGTAGTACACTGATAGAACCATAGAATTCTAATTTAGGTTGGAAGAGATGTCCAGATGTCATCCAAACCAAGCCTCTGCTTCAAGACACCAGGTTTGATACCAGGTTCTTCAAGGCCACGTGCAGTTGAGCACTGAACACATCTAAGGACAGCCCAGTGTTCTCACATCTTTGCTGGGCTACTTATTGCAGTGTTTATCTTGTGGTAACAAACTGCTAACAAGCGGTCAGAATTTCCCATATTCCAAGTTGTTTCTGTTGCTTCTCATCCAATGACCACACACCTCTCAAAAATTCTAACTCCATCTTCTCTGTATCGTCCCGTTATGTTGCTGTATTCACCCACAAAGTTTCCTCTTAGCCTTTTCCACTCCAGGCTGATCAGGCTGAGCCCTCAGCGTCTCCATAGACATGATGTTCTCCAGCCCCCTGACCATTTTGGTCACCCTTTCATAGACTCACTCCAGAATGGCAGCATCCTTTTGTAATTAGAAGAACCAAACTGGACACGGTTAGTCCACACACGGTCTTACAAGTGCCAAAGAGTTGGGAAGGGTCACTTCCCTTCTTGTAACTGCTGGCTGCATGTTTACTCCGCCTGTCTGGGCTGTGGGGGGCTGACTCTGCTGCAAGGGCACGTTGCTGCCTCATGGGCAGCATAGTAGGTTGTCATAGCGTCATAGAATCAAGGTTGGAAAAGACCTCCAAGATCATCGAGTCCAACCATCTACTAAACATTATCGTAACCATTAAACTATGTCCTGAAGCGCTACAACTACATGTTTTTTGAACACCTCCAGGGATGGCGATTCCCTGGGCAGCCTGTTCCAAGGCCTCACCATTCTTCCAGTAAAGAATTTTTTCCTAACATTCAACCTAAACCTCCCCTGGCACCCATTTCCTCTCATCCTGTCACTGGTTACCTGGGAGAAGAGACCAATCCCCACCTGGCTACAACCTCCCTTCAGGTATGGTCTGGTACTGCTTGGTGTCTGCACTGCTGCCTGGGCTTTATGTTTGAAAAATAAAATAAACTCTGAAAAATTTCAGTGTAACAATCATGCCACCCCTAGATGCTTCTGCGGCCCTCATTATTAGAATTCTGTGCATCTCACAACTTAAAATTTTAACTTTAATATTAACAGCTATATATTCAGAATCCTCCTGTGGCTAATGAAGTTACTGCAGTTCACTGAGGCCAAGAGAATTAAAGTGATTCCTTTGAGTTTACTATTTTATTCAAGCCTGTGGCAGCGCAATTTTCAATCAATTCACAAGTCAGCAGCCTAAGACCAATCTTCTTGTCCTTGCAGAACTTTGATTCTGGTTATTTGGTTATATTTCTGCTTATTTACCAGATTATTTGGCCTGTAGCTGTCTCTGATGTTAGTCAGTTATGTGCACGTGTTTGTAAATTCCATATATGTAGACAAGGATGTGATCTAACATGTGTAAGAAAAGGTTTATTGTTGGCAGGCTTGCGAATGCCCCAGCATGGGACAATCATTAGAAACCATAAATGCCTTTAGAATCTTGATTTCTTACTGAGTCTCATGTAAACTGTAAATGATTATTTCACTTATGACTCTTTTAAGGTTTCAAAAGACAAATACTTCACTATTACCTGTATGCAGAGAGACTTTGAACCTGAAAGCCGCCTAAAAAGAGGAAAATGTCAGGGATTTTGATCTTGATAAATCTTGATAAATGGCCAAGAGACAAAATGGTATATTTATGATGTTAAATACATTGAATATGTGATTAAAATTTGCAATTAAGACAGTTGCTGGAAATCTGTCCTGACCTCAGCTTCTTGATCACTCCAATTGCCTTTTTGCATCAGTATTTTCATAAAATGGTAAGAGCTCTTCAGGGTGAGGACTTTGATCGTGTGACATCTGTTATCATTCAGTTCTGTCTCTAGATTTTCATGCAATCCTGTTTTACATATTTTAAAGAAAATTCTTAACATTTATATAGACTTTTTTTAATGTAGATTTGAGACTTTGACATATGATACTTAAGGACTTTTCAAGATGCCTGTGGCAAATGTGCCCACATTTTCAAAATTTTATTTTCTTTCTGTTTAGAAATCCTGAAAGGTCACAGAATAAACTTGCTTTTGATCCCGAGTTAGCTAGTCAGGCATGGCAGGCAGGTGTTATGTTGCTATATGAAAAAGGCTTTTCAGTTGAGGAAAGCAGTATTTTTGCATTCAATATTAAGTACTGGCTAAACAACATTTGTCACATAGATATCATGGTAACATCCATTTATGATAACAAGTAAATGCAACACCATTCAGAAACAAACTTTCTACGTCATCCTTTCCATGTTTCTGTTTTTTTGCATCTTTTTGCATTTATAACAAGTGGCAGAGATCCAGAGCCTGTGATTTATGGATCTCGTGAACTCTTGGTTTAACTCAGAATGACCTGATAGGGAAACTGTTTTGCATTTGTTGCGTGTATCTGCTGGAGGTGCAGAGCCTGTCTGAGACTGGTTCTGCCTGATGTCCCCAGAGGACATTTTATAATAATTTATACTTTCACTACCATTCTGCTCCTGCCATAAATGTTCAAGGTTAAAGTGCTCCCCGCCTCCGAATCCTGTTCATGTATCCAGCATGGGCTAGGGTGGCAGGGGGGAACTGAAAGACAGTTGGAAGCTAATTCATTCTTCACTATCCTTCTTGGAGCCAAATTATAAAATCAGGTATACTGGAGTAAATCTGTGGAAGTGATACTAAAACCAGTTGAATATAAAACAAAAGAAGTGAGTTTCAGTAACCCTCACATAATGTTACATGATACAAGATTTACATTACTTTTATACTAGGCAGTCTCTTACCTCATCCTTCAAATCGTCTTGCATTTCCATTTTAATTGTGGAAGTTTTTTTCATCAGTGATGAACCAGCTCAGTGTCTAGCTTCAGATTTTCAGCAAATTGCAAATCAGTCCAAGACACCTAGAGGACTGAAAAAAAAAAATAAATCACTGACAAAATCTGAGTACCTAAACACCTGAAGAATCCTGTCGTCTTGTCGTCTTTGTAGGAAGAGCTGAAGGCAGGAAGGAAGACTAAATCAAATAAAGTCTTGTACTGTCAGAGTGAGGGAGCAGAGCAAATACAAAATAGAGGGAGCTAAACCAGCTACAGTTACCAGTTTTAATAATTTTAATAGCAGTGTCTTCATATCTTCAAGCCGTATCGGTAGTATGTAACAAAATGTTGTCTTGCTGTGGGAAAGAGCCACATTGGAAATGTTATTTTCTCTGAGAGGATCCTTGTTTGAAAAGACTACTTCAGATAATGAAGCCACACGCAGTTCAGTTGTACACCAAAATCAATGAGTTGAAAAACACCAACAAGAAGTAAAAACATAATAGAAACTATTACTACACTATAAAAACAGTCTGAAATGCAATAGGTACTGCAAACAAAACACTACTGATTAAAAAAGAAAAGACTGTTGTCTACATAAGTACAAGAAGGAAAATTCTATTTCTATTTTTAATATTCACAGCGTTCAGTGTTTGTCAATTAATTGTGCTCCCAGATGTTACATTTCTTTCAGACATTCCTTCAAGGTCTTCTCTTTTGTAAATGTCAACTCTCTGCAGCTCTGCAGGATTTATGGGCTGCTAAATCTCTTCTCCTTTTGTAGTCCACCCTTACCAAAGTGTGGGTCCTGCAGCACCAGCTTCAGACCAGCTGTGTGTCACCCTCACCTGTATGCCACCCAGTCTTTCTTTCAGAATAAAATGCCAGAAACATCTTCTCCAAGTAAATCAGCAAAATTATGTACATGTTGTGTTTTGGATTTTACTAGAGTTACATCTTCTAGCCAATAACACATCTGTCTGAAAAGGCATTTTCTCCAAATGCTTGGCAAGAACATCCAAGCAAATCCTAAAGTACTTATATTGGTTTGGAAACAAAGGTACGCTGGTGACTTCTGATGCAAGTATCAGTCGTGGCTTCCTTTAAACTATTAATTGTTGGTTGTGGATAAACAAAAGGAGAAAATTAAAAATATAGTGCTTATTGTTTTACTGAGCTTTCAAAATGACCCTTCAGTGAGAACGACCTAGTAATTGTTCACAGCATCTCTTCAGTTATGTTAACCTCTAAGCTAAAAATTGCTCCCCTATACATTTAAAAATCCCATGCCTTTTAATTTCTAGTTAGCTTCTGAGGTACTCTTTCCTATCCTCTTAATGTATCTAAATGCGATGCAAGATTTTTATTTATAATTGGAGGAAAAAAAAGCCTGTGGACTCAAAACTTTGAGGCTGGATTACCGACTTCTGATCTTCTCATAAAATCAGAGAATATCCAATAAAATATTTCCATGATCTGTGGTGCAAAGCACACCAGCACTTCAAAAGGACACTTTTTTTTTCCTCAGTGTTCTCAGTGGGTTTATTTTAACAAATTCCACACTGTTGATCTTTCAAATAAATAAATACAGCTGCTTTAACTACTCCTTGAAACTGAAAGAAAATGTGCCCATGGATTAATTATGAATTTTCTGTTGTTTCATTGCTTCTGAAAAGGTCATGGAAGGACAAACAAGTCCTGAGTGTAAACTTGAGTATCAAATTGTGGTTGCTCACTGGATCTGTTTTGCTTTTGCAGTTTCTGTTACAATAGTGACCAAAAGCTCCAAGTGGGATTAGAGGGGTTTTGTGCTGAAAGCTATATAGAAGTAGATGAAGAAAAAATTTCCCAGATGATGTGACAAAATACTTAGTATCTTGTATAACATATCCTTCAAAATTCAGAAATCACTTTAAATCTCCCCTTTTTCTGATACCTCTTTCTGTCTGCCCCAGCCATCAGCTCAGGCTCACAGCAAAAAGATTTCTTATTGGCCTCAGACCCGCCTCTGAAACCTCTTTTTTCTCAGGCATCTTAGCCAGTCGGATTTGGCTCCTGTTAAAACCTAGACATCTTCTATTTGCATACTGATTTCACTCCAAGAATGTCACGGTCCACTCAGTGGACGCGTGATGGTTCGTTTGCTGTGATCTCAAAGCGCAAAAATCAAGGCGACCATGCCAAGGGGTTATGCTTCAATCAAACAGGGCAACTTTATTGTTTTGCCCATAAAGCGGCACATGATAAACAGAAAGAGTGACAGGAAAAGAGGAAAAGGTAAAGTAAAGAGAGGAAAGAGAATTAGAACTACACCACGAGTCTGAGGCGTCCCTATGGTCCCAGGTCCAGGCAGCGTCCCACTGGTCCTTCCAATCGTCATGATCCTTGGTGGGGAAGCTTCCAAGTTCAGTTGCTAAGAAGCCATCTTTGCGCCTCCTCTGTCCGATGGATTTCTGCCAATCTCTGCCTTTCCAGAGCGAGGTTTCCACATGTACCCAAGCAGGAGTGTCTGAGGTCTGGTTTGCCTTAGTGACAGGTAGCTTTTGACCAGGAGGTGTGTTTTCATATTATAATGATCAAAAGTTCACCTAAAGTTTAAGTTCTCATGATTGTTGCCAAGACGACAGTCATGATCCATCTTCTTGACAGCAGCTCTGTGGTACAGCTGGACTGTTCCTTCTTGTACCAAGTAATGGAGAATGGTACCGTACTCCTCATACCGTGCACTTCTCCCTCTCAGGATGTTTGTGTCTTGATATCCATAGGGATTGCATTCCATCCTGTAGATCAGTACCTGCGTCTCAGGTAGGCCGCTGCAGACTCATGTCAAGACGTTAGCCTGAGTCTCAGGCTGCCTTATTGTCCAAGTTTCTGATGACGATGTTGAGACAATGCTGTTCTTCGGACCGACTCTTACAAAGCAGCAGATTGAATCTGATGCATTTTCCCTGTACACCACCTCTTGTCCATATAGGAAACATAATTTTATACATTCCTAGCCCGATGACTGCTACCACACTCTTTTTCTGGTGTTGGGAATGACAGCTACTCTCAGAGCAACTCGGCTTGAGCTGAAGAGATCATCTTCCCAGCTCATCCTTTTCAATATCTTGTTTCTACGTCCTTCCTCTAGCTTCTACCCCAGTACTGCACTGAAGAACAATCTCTTTCCTCTCAACTAATTGTTTCTCACTGTGATATTGTTTCCCACCACTAATCAGCAGATAATTCCAGTGGGTTTTGTCTGCTTGCATAATTGCAAACGATTTCTCTCATTCCTTGCGCAATTTCCCATAAAGGGAAAAAAAAATGGGTTCATTGCTCTTTTTCAGAACTAGGGAGGGTCAACTTCCTTCCACAATGAAACTAGGGTTGCCCTCAATGATACTGGGTGAAGAACATCAGTTGTGATCTCCAGACAAAGTACTGTCATGAGTTACCTACAGCTTGGAGTATCCTTATCTGGTTCTAACCTACCTAAATCTGGAAGAGTTGGCAGCCAAACACAGTATTTCCAAAAATATTATGAAATGCCTTGAGACTGAACGGGAATGAGTACTTCATATAGCAGACAAAAATCAATTACCCACAGAAACTGGCAGCAATCAGAGCTATTTTTAGTGCATTGGTTTAAAATAATACATAAGATCTGAAACACATAGGGATCGAAGTCACCAGGATCTAATTTCTTGGACTACAGAGGAATGGAATCATAGTCCATGATGGCAGTGAAAAAAATTATATAACCAAAATTACAAGTACAAGATGCAAGAAGTCAACAGAGAGAACAGGATTGAAACCAACAGATAAGGGAAGAGAAATAAAACATTCTGGGTGGATTCCTTATGTAGATGTACAACTGGATGTACAACTGTAAGGATGGTAGGACAGTTAGCTGTGGCTTGCCATTTATCAGTCTTTCAGTAAAATTCTTTGTAACCTCAAATTGACTTCATGTGAAAGGAATCTAAAGGAGTCCATGCCTTGTATAGATTGCAGGGAAATTTATGAATTTCATTTTTGAAGGCTGCTAATACTGTAAAGAAAGGAAAAGCAGAGAGAAAGACGAGCATCATGCCTTTGAGTCAGAAGGTTATTGGCAAGAGGAAAGCAGGGGAGGAGTCAAGGAAGAAGCTCTTCAGAAAAGTAGGAATCTTAGGGAATTTTCCTGCTCTCATAAATTTCCACTTCAAAAAAAAAGCAACAATCCTTTTTGTGAATTCTATCAATACCACAAGACAGACTATTTTATCTCATAGCTGAAGATGGAGTTTTGTTTGGGGATTATATGCTTTTTTTTAGCCTCTTGATTTCTTTTTTGGCTTTCTAAAAAATCCATTTAAAACAAGCAAAGAGATGAGTGGTCAGTTTTCACACCATAACAGAGGTGCTTGAAAACAATTTCACTCTGGTGCAGCATGGCAACACAGTTTAAAATTATCTGACTACTAACAGATTCAGTTGGGATTAGAACTGACTCATGTTGTCCTGCCCAGCTTATTGGAACATTTCTTGTTTCTATGAAATTTGTTTATTATCAAGATCACTATTAAATATTAATCTTCTAAGAAGCATGTGAAATCTCAAGTTGCTTCTGGTTTGCTTTCTTGAAAGAGGCAAATTAATTAGTATTTTTTTTAAAAGGGGGAAGGGGGAGAAATGCGCCCTGCAAATTTTATATGGCACTTTCAAGAAAATAAAAAGTAACATTAAGGCAAAAGACTAGAAAATAAGAAATTATGTCTTACACTTGGTTTTCTTTTGTACTAGTAACGTGCAACATGGTCTCTATCAGTTGAGAGAAATGATATTATTAGAAGATTGCCCTTTGATGACTGTGCTGAGATGGAAGCATCACTGATAGGAAGAAGAAATGTATCGTTGGGCTCTCTCTGAACAGTGAACAATTTGGGTGCGGTGGTACATAAAAGATGGAGTTTATAATGAGCCTGTGGCCTTAGGCTTCATTTCAACAAAACATTCAAGCAGATGCCTCAACCCCACTAGGGTCTCTGAAACATCAGTGAAAACACTTATTTTTCCCTCAGTGCTACTGGAGAGAATGAACTATGGAAAGAGAGAAAAATAACTGTGAGGTGAATGGAGTTCATATGGGTGATTTGAAATTCAATTTCTCCTCAGTCATCCCGGTCAGCTCTTTACCTCCTTACAGCAAGGAGCCTTCATGTTCGTGTCATCGCTCCCTTGCAGTGCATAGAGCATGGAAAGATTCTGGCAGAGAGCTCAGGCAGGATCACAACTGAGGATGGTGAGAAACAGGGCTTGTAGTGTGATCTACCTGTAAGGGAACTTGTGGAAGGCTGACTTGAATTCAATTACCTTTGTTCAGTGTATATATGTTTATATCATAGGATCCTAGAATGGCTTGAGTTGGAAGGGACCTTAAAGATCATCTGGTTCCAACCCCCCTGCTATAGACAGGGACACCTCCCACTAGAGCAGGCTCCTCAGAGCTCCATCCAGCCTGGCCTTGAACACTTTCAGGGATGAGGCTCCACAGCTTCTCTGGGCAACCTGTTCCATATATGTATATATATGTATATATAACTATGTCTAATGTACTGAGACTGGGATTCCTGTTCCATCTCTGAAGTTAGGGAAGTTTGCCCCTGTTGCAAGCTGTGACATGTGCTTCAAAAAGAAGAAATTGGCTGAAGTGCCCCTGTATCACCAGCAATATTTCTGGAGGCAGGAGAGTTTCAATAATCAGGATTGCCACGGAGTGCTGACATCTTTTATTATTCACCTACCTGCAAAGACCACTTCACCCTCACTTTTGGTCAGAGCACGAGTAGAAATCTAGAGAGACTTAGGGGAAATCCAAAATCTCAGTATCAGAGAACTGACTGGCTGAGGTATGTTATCAACTACGCAAAGCTCGTGAGGCACAAGCCTGAGACTCAGGCCCTTGGACACAGGATTGACTCAAGAATGGGAAGATAATGGAGTGAAAATCAGTGCCTACCCAGAAACTAGTTAAGTGAACTTTTATGTGCTGACAAAGTAGTATCAGTGTGACACATCCAGCCTCATTAATTCTTTACTTTTCCCAAGTAAATTTGGGAATGGAAATGGAAGTTTTAAAAGCATAGGACTAGAGCTGAACAGTAATGAACACTAAGAAAATCCACGAGCAATCCACTGACAAACCCCACTTTGTCTCAGTCCTAGTCTTGTATCTTGTCCAGAAAATCATCTGTCTGACTTGTTCCAGGCTTATTTACCTTGCTGGAAAATATAGAGCATCGTATGGCAGCAATTTGCCTCCATCCACCACATTGTATTGCTGATCTCTGAAACGTGAGGGTTTTCAGAGTGGTAGACAACACATTTTTGGGGCGATCTCCATGCAACACAGAGAGTGGTTTCAACACCCAATTACCATTCTTCATATTATATCAATTACAAAGTGTGTCTGGCCCAAGAAGGTTTCTGAAAGTGGGTTAGTCAAGTGCTGTTTTCTCCTCTGCTTCAAAAAGTCCATGCTCCATCCTACAGTGAAGAGCCTGAGGTTTCTTCCCTTGCTGAGGCGGTAGATTTGAAGAACCTCTGTGAGGCAGTGAGCACGTTCACTGAGAAGTGGAACCTTTGTGTTAGATACCGTCAAGATAACACAACATGGTAGCTCTGAATGTTTTCTTTCAATCTTCTTGCTGATGAGATGGAATTATAAAGAGGAGAGAGAAAAAGAATCTAGGCAAAATGTGATCTTTTGTGCAGCTAGCAAATTGCAAGCCCAGAACATATCAAGAAAAGACCTCTCACAGCCTAGCCCATTCCTGGTACAGCGTAGGCACTGCTACTTCCAGAAAGAAAGGACACAAGAATCCAAAGACAAAATTTCAACCTGTGTTTACATTCAGGACAGGTATAACTGAGCTGCAAGAACCATGAATAAAATCTCCTGTAACGGTGTTTTACATATATGTCTACACATGCTAGCTAAGAAACTTAGCTAACTAAAGTAATCATTTCTTTCTAGTATGACAAGATGTAAACTTTCAACTCTAACTTGATGAAATGAGGTCTTCAACGAATGCCTTCTAATGAATAGGTCTTCCATTTGTCACTGCCTTTCCCATATCAAACCCACTAGGAGAGAAAAAACAGCAATTATTTATAATAACTTTATTGGGTATAATTTCCATCTGTCTTTGAAAGCTCCGCCTGCTGTTTTCAGGCTTTGCATATTAAGCAGAAGTGCTTACACTTGACCTTGCTCTTGATCCACTCTTTATGTGCAGCAGTGCCTTTCTTCTTCTGAAAGATAGGTACAATTTGTGTCCACATAAATTATACTGTACTTGCTATTAACATTCTTTTATCTGGTAAATTACTTACACTGATTATGTTGAAGACTGTTCTATGAGCTGTTGATAATGCAGGTCTATGATTTGGATGTACTATGTCATTCTTAATTTAGTACAAGACTGAAAGGAGATGACAGCTTGCTATAACATGTGGTAAAAAATCAGGTCCTGGCCACATGCAGTCAGGAAAGCATCCATGGTAGTATTTGCAGCAGGAAGCATGTTCAGCCTTGACATCCTGGCTCAATTCCAGCTTCAGTACTTATTTTGTCTAAATCTTCCTGCATTTCCAAATAGGTGATTATGGTATTTTAATTTATTTCATGCCTCAGATTCATGAAGCACATTAGCATAAGTAACCTCCATCCTATATTGCACTGAAGAAGTAACAAATGGGAAAAATTATTCATAGCTAAGACTGAGATAGACTCGTGTGATTTAGCTTGTCCAGTCAACCACAAGACTAGAAATGCCATACTACTGGTTGACCAAAAGATACGGGGTCTAGAAATCATGATCTGGAGTAAGTGTGCTGTATATTCCGGGTAAATGAGGCCCATTAGTAGATGAGAACACTGCAGGGCTTCACCAGCTCAATGAAGAGAGAGAAGACGAGACAGATCGAGCTTCCAATTCATGAAATCCCATCTCTTAATAACAGGTTCCAAGCAACCGATGATTTGACATTCAATAAATCTCACAACACATTTATGATGATGGTATCACATCTCTTTTTCATGTGAGGACCCAAAAGAAAGTATAGATAACAAGAATATGTAGTAAATAAATGGCAAATGCAGGAAGAACAGGAATATATTGGGTAAATTGTTCTGTCTTCATGTCTGTTTCTGCCAAGTGCTGAGCTCTTCCTTGAGCTTTCTCAGAATTCTCACTGATTTAAAAAAAGAAATGAAGAATGCTGCTCTTGCAAAGTCTGCCTTCTCTGAGCACCCATCACTGGAAAAAACTCCTGCATTTCATTCACTAAAAGATTACAGTTTCTCCATGTCACTAAGAAAACCTTTAAGGTTTTAAATGCAGGTTCCTTCTGTGAAGTGTGATCATCTCACACTTTTGTAAGCTAAGGTTTTGTTTTTCTAAAGGTAGATTTTTTTTTCAAAGTAATGCAAAAAAAAATACCAGCACCAAAACAAACAACTATAAATAGCCATAAATAACGCTTTTGTAAGTGGCATATTTCTGAATCATTTTTATTATGATAGTAATAAGAAACACCTACATATTGCCTCTCTTGGTGTTAAGCTTATTCTTACAAAGCCATACAACACAAAAAAATTTTTCTACATGACCAAAAAAAAAAAAAAATCCTTGTTCTTTTTAATGCAGTTCAGCAAAGAGACATAGCCCCAAAGCACCAGTTTCATCATGTTGCTGCACAGATCTGGCAATCCGTGATTATCCCATGTCTGGGTCCCAGGAGGCAGGAAACAGCTTTACAGTGCTGAGTTTTGTCCTATTATTCTATTAGTATTTTTAGAGTG
Source organism: Baryphthengus martii (assembly GCA_013396935.1). Lineage (NCBI taxonomy): Eukaryota > Metazoa > Chordata > Aves > Coraciiformes > Momotidae > Baryphthengus > Baryphthengus martii. Next base: position 110,857 of record VWZK01017487.1, on the reverse strand, counting down.
CCAGTATACTGCAGATATTGCTTATATTCTTCTTCTATCTTCCTTGTGAATGAGCTTGTTTAAAACTAAAATCCATTTGCTAAAGAAAGATTTTTAAAATATCTTATTCAAGATAAAGTGCAGACACCATTCACAAGTCACTGCAGTCTTCTGTATAGTTGCAGTCCTGCCATACTGAAGGCTCTGGGTATGTTGCCAGAATTTTTTTCTTCTTAAGGTTGATGTTGTGATCAGTCATTTTTATGCTCTGCACGGCTCTGTGTTGCCCCCTTCCACCCTCTCCAAACGAGTAGCCAAGACACTCCTCCTTTCTCTACTTTGGTTAAACAGAGCCAACAGGACTCAGCCCATGTCCCTGATGCCCCGTTCCCTCTATTTCAGCATCAGCAATACTTTCATCGTTCACATTCAGGAGATGAGGCAGATATTAGCTAGTCTGTGTCCTCTTACCTAGCCACAAACCTTGCCCTGCAGACCTGTGGTTGGGCACAGTTTGTGGATATATTTGCTTTGTTTGCAAATCTGTTCCTTACCTACCCTGTTGTAAAAGCTATACAGGATTAGTGCTTCCTCCAGGAACTCTCACTCATCTTCTATATGCACATGTGAGGGTGATCAAACCTTGCCTTTGAGGGGTGAGGATGTTTATTTATGAAAAAGGAATCAAAAGACAAGATGCTAACTGACCAATTTTTACTTATGTGTTTGTGCAAGGGGGAAAACCGAAGTATCTTACTCCCTGCACGCAGTACACACAGACAGCTACTACATACAGATTCCCAGTTCCCCGTATGGCCAAAGCAAAGGCAAGAAGGAAAAAGCTGGAAGAAAGGTTTGGCTCCTCTTGCCAGCACAACTGTGCCCCTGCAAATGAAAATACTACCTTAGTCCCTTTCTGAAGAAAGGAAAATATGATCACTTGTGGTTCTAAGCTCGGCTGATCCAAAGCGTACAGACAAAATTGTTTTGATGAAATCTGGATTCTCAATTAAATATATATTTTGAAAAGTCTTTCCCAGAGATAAAAGGAAAGAGCTGATGCCTCTTTCTAAAAGCTTGAAGAAAACTAAAAGAAAATCAGTCTTTGTTCAGTTGTAATATCTAAGTTTTTGACAAAGAAAAAAAATCTTGAGTGAAGCAATTCTAGGTTTGCTAAGATGCTTCCGAGATAGCACAGCTGTTCCTCTGTCCCACACTGAGTTTTTATTGCAAAGCCACAGTGTAATGTAGCAGATCTTTTAAATGACATTAAAAGCCCCCTACTCCCAAAATAAAATATGGACAGTCTAGATAAGAACAAATGGATTTTGTCATTTTCATCAATTAAGCTTCCAGGAGCACATGACACAGCAATAAGTTTATTTTCCTGTGATGATGCTGAGATCCGCATTGGGTTTGCTCTATTACTTGCGATTGCATAGTTAAGAATACAGTCTCAGCAACAACAAAACCTTGTTTAGCATGTATACTCTAATTTCGAAATTATAAAAACAGGCAGTTCGGCTCAAACCAAAGAATCTATGGCAGGTGATCGATAGATGTTGGAGGTTAAATGAAACTCTTCTGTGCTGGGTGTGACACACAAAGTACCCGAGACATCATATATTTCATGTAGGAAAAAGCAGATGAGTCACTTTGGATCATTCCATCTGCAGTGAAATATGTCTTGGGGAAAAAATACATTCTGAACTCAAGAACTACCTTTGCAGCTTATTAACTTCCACAGGTACTTGTCACAGATCACTTTTGTAAAGGATATTAATTGATTTAAGTTAAACCAACAAATACTTTGTAAAGGCTACATAGATACGTGTTTTTATGAACATCCTCTTTGAACCATAACATCTGCTGGGGCTTTGAAGCTTCCCGATACCGTTATCACCTGTTATATTCTATCAGCCACTACACAATTTATGTCAGTTAGTGGTTATTTATTTTTGGTTCAGAGAGTTTGTGCAAAGATGGATTAAATTTTAACAGTAGAAATTAGTAGCTAAAACCAATAGAAACTTCCTTTCTGTCATAACTCAAAAATATTTCCACAGGCATTTAACATTTTCAATAGTAGAAGGGTTTAGTATGTAGCTTTTCCGATGTTTCATGCAACTAGATAACATTTACTTATTCCAGATGTTGCCAGCTATTAAAAAATGGAAACAAAGCAACACGATGAGATTATTATTCTATTTCTGCAGCATCTTGCACTGAATATTTTGCTTGCCTCTCTTTGTTTCAAATAGTGCAATTTGTTCTCTGATATCACATCATGATGTAAGCCAAAACTATGTAACTATGTAGTATTTTCACTATTACCACTGTTATAATGTGCTGCTAGCACATGACTGAGGCTCAAACTCGATGTGAAGCCAGATGCAAAAGGCAATAAGCTGCATACGAACAGGAGAAAACCTTTTAATGTGACAAGGCTTTTCAAGGTGTGCCTTCCTTAAATGACACAGGTTTTGAACACATTCATTGGTGCTACAACACATCTAGTCTTGTTTTTATTTGCCATGTGGGCACTCCTCCAGGTATCCAGCATGACAAATCAGACAGTTCTCAGAGCTGCAAAACTCCAGCCTAGTGGGAGAGGGAGATTGCAGAGGATTTGAATACTGCAGAACACAGCTCTTCTGTCACAACTGGCTCAGCTCTCCTAAGTAGTTCAGTTCACGGTACTTTGCATTGCTGTAAAAGTTTTCCAGAAGTAGTAACCAAGAAATACCATGGATATGTGTACTATATCTTCATTCTGGTGAGGAATTTTCAAAACTTCTTCAGGCACTTTTTCAGTTTCTTGTGGTTTTCTCCCCATCCATTTTCCTTTAATTGCAATCATTGCGTATTATATCCACTGCTTTGCAAAAGATTCAGGAGAAAATAAATTCCTTAATAAATCTAGATTATAATAAAAGAATCCTGCCTTTTACACGTGTGAAACAAAGTGAACTTCCACAGGCCATGTTGGCTTTTGCTATTATTCTAAACCTAATACAGTCTAAAATAGCAGCAGTTCCTTGATCTCTTTGTAATCTCTTCTCACCAATTGCTCTTCCCATTAAGGACATTTTTTCTAATAGCAAGTCTAAATGTTTCCTCTCTTAGTTTCAGACCATTGCTCCTTATTCTGCCAGAAAGTATTTATATTCTGTGATCATTTCCCCCTTGAGTCGCTGTGTTTTCTAGGCTGTATAAATATCAGAAGCGACCACACTGCAGGGTGTCCCTGCATGTGCTGCGGTGCACCAGTCCTCAAGATGGTTAGTATCATGCAGGGTGTAACACATGCTCCAAGGCAAGCACTTATAGGTATTCCTACGCTTTTCAGGCTCTTAACTTTCACTGAGTCCTCATAAATGCTTGCACTTTGAGGAGCAGGAATTTTTTATGCCTGTCAGAAAAAAAAAAAAAAAAAAAAAATTCCTTTGTGTACCTCTTTCGAAGGTGCATGAAGGAGAAAAACGAGCAAACAAACTGGAAAAAACTACAAAGCTCAGAATTTCTGTTAGTCTAATTCAGCAAGACAAAAATTAACATCCTGGCTTGGCCTTTAAAACCGCACAGTCTTAATGCATGTCTATATACAGAATAATGTCATTTAGCTACTGAACAAAGACTATTTTTTCTTAGAATCCCTGGCTTAGCTACTGTCTGGCCACTTTGTAAGGCTTGCCACACCTCTTCAATCCATGCTAACCTTCACCTCTGATGTGCCAGTTCCAGTCTCCCAGGTTATGTGGATGGGATGGTCTCCTTTGTTCTGCCCCTGAACTTGTTGGTCTTGATCTTAAAGGCCTTTTCTAACCATAGTGATTCTGTGTGATTCTGTGATTATCAGGTCTCAGGCCTCCTTTCTGGCCGCAGTTTGAATCCCAGACTCCCTTACTCTCTCAAAGTTTACCCCAAGACCTGGCAGTTTAACCTTTCAGATCCTTACCACATTTTATTTCCTCTTTACCGTCCTAGTCTAAGCCTTGTTCTTTCTCCCTCCTGCTCTGCTCAGGTGTCTTTCTCCTCTGTACATGGCAAGCCATGAAAGGGCAAGAGGGTATCTGTCTGATCTCATTTCTGATACCACAGAGGCCAGGAAGAACATCTGGAAAAGGCTGAGCACACTCACTGTAAGTACGGGCTTCCAACAGCCAGCCTAAGAGCTGTGCAAAGGGCATATGAAGACTGACATTTTCTAAAGACTTGTAATGGGGCCACATCTGGGTAGCAAATGTGCAAGAATGACCAAAGACGCAATCCTGAAAGACAATGTTGCAGGGCCACACCAAGCCTAAAGTCCCTATTCCTAACCATGAAGGCATAAAGACATCTCAGTTAAAGAGTTCCACTTACAATTAATATGGGCAAAGTGATACATTTTCACTAATCACATTGTTAGAAACAACAGGAGTGCTTTGGCCGTGAGCAAGCAAATAAATCCCACTTCCTCACAATTTTCCATAGTGGATGTCTTTGAGTAAAGGTTTAGTGAAATTGTACACAACTGATAGCAGAGTCTTTATACCATGGGGCTTGGCTACCCCTCTCTAGAGGCCAACCTATAAAATCCTGTCGTATTTTCCTCATTCATTTTAAGGCAGAATTTTTCTTTTACAAACATATTTGACAAAAATTACACTAGATTCCAAAAGACTTTTCTGATATGTCCTTACGTGGAGATGAGTGGATAGTTTGATTTGAGCTGTCCTCCATTTCAGTATCGTGATCTTGCATGGAGAATTCCAGCTGCAGGTAGTGTATCTTTAGATAGATGGTGCTGCTCTCTACTTATTTGCTACTGCTCTGCTTATTTATTGCTTCTTATCTAGGTGTTTCTATCATCCTTATTTGTTCAGAAAGAAAACAGCAGCAATGGTAATCCATAAAGGTAAATATTTTAATATGCTGTCTTCTGAAACAGGTTTTTAAAAGATTATTTGCCAGCTAGCTTTCTCCTAGATCACATCACTTAATTGCTCATAACTTTATGCATGAAGTTGCAGTCACTTATACTGAATCACACAATTGTTCATTGTGCTGGCAAAGTGGTCAATCATATGTATTTTTATTCCATAAAACATTTTCCTCTCACCTCCTTTGCGGTCTTCGTATTTCTGGAGGTAAGTAGGATCTCTTTTGCAGTTAGAAGTTTGATTTGAGGGGCATTGGCCATGCTCAGACATCCATAATCTTTTTTTTTCTTCGTCATTAAGGGAACATTCTTAAACCTGCAGAAATTTTTTTTCCAATTCGCTTCCTTTCCCCATAAGCCACTGGGTGCTACACAGGGGGATACAAAACTTTGTCTTTCATCTATCGAATCAGACTTGAGCACTCAGTTGAGTGACATCCCAGTTACTTGGAAACTAGTCTACTCCTTGCTTTTCTGGCCTTGCACATGGACACAAGCATATCTGTGCATTCCCCATGCACACATTTATCAGTTAGAAGAAAGGGAGGAGGAAGGAGGATGGAAAATCCACTGTATCAGCCCACATATATACTATCATCACCTAACATTCTGCACCATGCAAATGGCAGATGAGCTGTATAAACCTCAACATAAATATGACCACACCTTTATCTATATGTAGATAACCTATATATGTATGTTTGTATGTATGTACCCTGTCCTTCTGCCTCTGAACTGCTATTTCCAGCTCTCACACTTACTTCAGCATCTTGCAGAAGGGATATTAAGTTCCTATCCTTCTTCTTCCTGAAGCAAATCCCTCCCACTTCAGGTCCATTTTCTGGGAGACTGCTCATGCATCAGACTGCTGAACCACCAATCTGAACACAGAGGGGAAGATTCTTGTTCCCAGTAGAGCCTAATTTCATTTACAGAAATGCTGCTTTCCTTGACTTGCTTGGGACAGTTCTATTTCCCTCACAATTTTGCTATCATCGGCAAAAATGTCCTTTTATGGATTTGTGCTAATGACCCCTTGACAGCTTTCTGCAGCCTTGGAAATTGTTGGAGAGGAACCTTTGAGGTCCTGACCAGAAATCAGATGATTGAATAGCAAACAAGAACATTGAGATACAGAACAAGATAATTAGAGGCAAAAAGGAAAAAAAGAATACCAAGAACCAGGAGCTGGAAGATACCCAGCAGCAATTACCTGCCCAGTATGAGCATCAGCAGCATGGACCACAAAGCACTTGTGCTAAAGGAGCTGTCAGGAAGCAGAATCCTGAAAACTGAGCTACCAATCAACATCATCAAACAGGCACCCACCTACCCCTTCTAAGATGTGAATACTTTTCTGAACAGGCAATAGCTCCAAAGAATTGGTGAAGATAGAGGATCACAAGACCAGTCCTTTCCAAGCTGTTCTGTAAGGTAGCTGGAAATTTGGATTCAACAGACATTTGAAATCAGTCAGGCTTAATTAACACTTTGAATAGAAATTAGAGCTTGAGTTTCATGGTAGACCTGAGAGTTTTGGCTAAAGAATAGAGTAGCCGATAAGATTGAGACTGGACATTGGAGAATATTGTCTCTTTAAATAAAGCTAATATTTGTTTGTACTAAATCCATGTTTCAGTTTAGCCCTCTGTCTCCTCCTGAGTGCAGACATTATAAAATATGCAAATAATTAGGGATAATGGTACAGTGTTTGGGTGAGGGGATATTGTGTGGTCCCTAAGGTGATAACTAAGGGCCCCACCAAACAAAGAACTCATAGGAGTATCGTAAACTGTTAACCTTTTTGTTAACCTGTCTTTGTCTTCCCTAATTAAAAATTAATACCTTGACCCCTTGTTAAAAACAATGTTCAAGTGTTGCAGCATCCTTGGGATGCAATGATGTAATCTGTTACTATCCAGTAGTACATTAAAACAACTAAAAAAACCCCATTAATTCCACCACTTTCCCGTCCCTCAGTAAAAGAAGGGACTCTGGCTTGCTCAGTACAAAACCACCTGTGGCCGTTCAGGTTATTGTTATCCAGCTCTTTCCTCATCTACTTCTTACCTTCAGTCCTCCATAGACATTTAAAAATGTCCCAGTAACACACACTACAAACACACACATACAAAAAAACCTGAGCATATTGTTTATATATATACAAGTAAAATATTGGACAAGAACAAACCCGCTCCAACTGTCACCTCATGCACAGTTCACTTTCTTAAACACAGACATCTGGGGCCAAAGCCTCTACATGGGGCCAGCAAACAGGACTAGAAGAGATCTGCACCTTACTCAAGTTGGGACCCATGGGAGATATGTGAGTGCATCTCAGGTGACACAAAATTCAACAGATTCAAGCCTCTTGTGTCCTACTAAAAAGCTATTTCTGGTCATCTTGGCCAGAAGGCTGAATTAACACCAACATATTCACTGCCTCTTGGATTGACCACAGCCAGATAGGATTTTTCATCTCCTTCCTTTAGGTGCCAACATAATAAAAAAAAATATTATTGTGACTTCAACCTGCTATTTAATAGTTCTTGATGCTGCTTCTTCTTAGTTTAGGCCTACTGCTGTGTACATGCATCAGAGAAATGTAAATGAAAGGACACACTTTTGCATGAGGCTCTTAAGACAGGATCAGAGGAACTAGACAAATCTTTTTCAGTACCCTCCTGATTATTCAGAATTTAGCTTTAGCATTCAGCTTTGCCCCTCATAAACTACACATTTTGTCACTGAGATACTACACAAACACTACTGGTTCATTTATGTCTTAATTATAGATGGAATTTCCCTTAACTCCTTGGTCTGAAAAGTCGACTTGTTTTTTTCCTACATAGATATTTCAAGATAAGTAAATGTTGAAGCCAAAGGCACTGTAAATATGCCAGTTCTGAAAAATGTGACACCGACTGTCAGTAATATGATTCAGAAAAAATACACAAACCTCACCTGTAGTAAGATTTTACAAGATTTTTCCCAAGACAGTCATCTAAATGTAAGGAACCAAAAGGAACTTGTCTTTTTCTTTAATAACAAAGTAGCCTTGTCTTCCTTTTTCCTGAGAATATCTTCCTTGTTATACGACTGACCTATGACGAGTGGTTATGAAACTATCTGTTTTTCCCTAAGTAAATTCCTATTGTAGAAGAAATATTTTGACAAAAATCCCTACAGTAGGTACAAATTAGTACCTATGAAGATTTAAGCTTGCAAAAATAAATCTGACAAATTATTCACCAACACACACGACAGAGTCAGTAACTGAAAACGGTTTCCTTAAATTCCCTACTGGATTTTAAAGAAAAATATCAGTTCCAGCGTATAACTCATATAGTAGTTGTTCTTGAAGCAATTTGCATAAATTACTTGTAAGGTAGCTAGAGAAAGAATAGGACTTTTTTGCAATGCCAAATTATTTCCAACAAATAGCTGGAGTTTGTACCTGCACAACAAAAAAACTGCAATAATATGCAAAAGTAGTATTTTAACAACATGGGTTAGATTACTTTAACTAAATGCTAAGTTCATGCAAATTTCACTTATCAGTTTTGAATAGATTTGTATTGCCAAGGAAAAGCATTAGAGAAATGAAGAGTTCTTTAGAAATGTAATGAAATGTAGAGCCCAAACACCAGAATGCAATAATAAAAATATATTTAATAGAGGATGATATGCTTCCTATTCAAATGCTAAAGAGATTTCCCACGAGGACTTCCTGAGCTGCTGAAATATTACTGCCATCTTACTGGAGTTTGGGCTACATATGTGGTCAGCAGTGCCAAGGACATACGTGTGCCCAGAGCTCTTAAGACACTGTTGGTCTCTTCTTAACTCAGGGCAGGATTCTAGAGGCCCATATTGTAGATGCTTTCTGATCATCTAGTTGAGTGTAGAGTCAAGATTATATAGGGGCCAAATGTTAGACATTGAACCCGATGGCTGTTTCCCACCACTAAAGGAGTCAAGAGACTGAGCTGAGATTCAGCTGTTCACACTCTCCATGTTTAGATTTAAGTAAAATGAGTCCTGTGCTATTGGACATCTTCCATGTGTGATTTGCTGGAGGAAGAGACGACAAGCAATGGCAACAGCCCTGTTCATGGTCCTGCTCCTTACTGCTGGGCTCTCCTCCGTTACTTTACTTTGCTTTCTGTGAAGGAGTCACTGCCCTCAGCAACATTACCATTAAACTCAGAGAAAGAGACCTCAAAAGCCAAGTACCTAAAGTGGATCCCAGTTCCATGCAGAGTCCCCTAAATAAGTGATTCTCACTCAGGTATGCTAAGCACCAATGGCTCTAGGTGCCTCCAGAAGAATGCTGTGGAAATTTTGTTCTAAATACTTCTGGTCTGTCAAATGACAAAAAAAAGGATTGTGTAGCCTGTTTGTAATGTTTCATACTCTAACTACATCATCTTTCTTCCAAAAAAATAATAGCTACATCTCATACCAGCAGTTCTACATCATCTTTCTTCCAAAAAAATAATAGCTACATCTCATACCAGCAGTTTTACCTAAAGAAAGCTATTAGTGCTATCCTTTTAATAAGCTCACATCTCTTAAAAAATTCTGCCTTTTTTTTTTTTTTTTTTCCCCCCAAGTTACAGTGAAGACTGTTAGTTTGCAGTATCCTGCCAGCCTCTGGGCCTTCCTCAGCAGTTCTTGTTTATTTTCCCCATTGAATTCAGTGGGAGTTTTAGGCTGTTCTAAATTAACTGTAAACATTCAGGAAAAAGACCTAGACAGCATTGTGTGTGGCTCCAATGAAGCCATCTGCTCAATGTGCAGCCCTAAGTTAAAAATGAAAATAAAACCACCAACAACAAACCCAGAATGTTTTAGGAAGTATTAAGAGATGGAATAGAAGACACTTTATAGAAGACATTTATCACATGGTCCTATAAATCGATAGTCACCCTTCAGTTTTGATCTTGCCTAGTGTCTGTCAGTCTTCTCACAAAACTGAGCAGAAATACAATAAACTGAAAGGACTTACAGGCCAGAAAATAATTCCACATGTGTAGAGATTAGGTGTGTTTATGAGGGAGATGAATAAGAGGTGACATGGTATAATTATCCTGATATCATTGTAGTGTAGAGCCTATCAGTCAGTTACTCCTTATTACTGGGTTATGGTACAAGATTGAGACACCCTGTGAAATAAAAAGAACACATTTAAGATGGTTAGCAAAGCTTCTGTATTGTGTAGATATTCTGTGGATCTCCAGGTCAGAAAACACTGTTGAAGCAAATGCTTTGTAAAAATCCAAGAGGATTTAGAAATGCACACAAATGTTCACACTCCCTACTAAGCTGTTACAATGAAAGCTGATAAGGAACCAACCAACCCTCACTTTCTGAGGACTCAAACCCCTCGTGCCTCCCCACCAGCAGGCTGCCAGGATGGCATTTACCAGAGCCAGAGAACAGGAAATTTTAATTCCTTTTTGAAAAACAGATTTGTCCAAAAAGAGCAACTGGTGCTATATGGTTATTATAATAACCAGCACACGTGGGCTGTGAGGACAATTGTCTGGTATGACTATGTACATTATGGCAGTGTTCAAACTGGGCATGTTCCCCTTCCCTCTAGAATGAAAATACATTAGTGAGGGTGGACATTCTGCCAGATCTAAGTACATCTTGAAAACTGTTAAGCATCTTGATCTGACATCCCTAAACTTTACTCTAAACAATTTGTAGCAAGATTTCCTGCAGTCAGAAAAAACTCTACCCACATTTCCAAAACAAGAAGCTCTACAGGGAGTCATGTCCAGAGCAATGTCTGCCCTCTCACCCCTTTCAAACACCCTTCCCATCAGAACTGCTGTATCACCGAGCCCATTTTAGATCCAGTTAAACTAACTGAAGAAGGTGACCACTGCTGTCAAGTGGCCCTGTCTTTGGACTATTCGGTGGTTTCCTCGGGAGATTTCTGTGTCACTAACATACAGGTTGTATTCATACAAAAAATAACCTTAGAGTCAACTGTACTGCATCTCTAATTCTGTGTTTATCCCATGAATTAAGGCTGCTAATGGAAATTTTGGTTTGTTTATGTGCTTCGGGAGTTTGTGCTTCTTAATTTGCTTTCTGTTGTCTATCAAGTAACTAAAATTCAGCCATGACATGACATAAGAAGTGGCTGCCAGAACATACAGATTTTTCCTGCTTGAATGATGTTTTTAGTATGCATTTTTCTTCTAAATCTTATTTTAGGAATTAGAGTATCACAGAAATATACCCACTGTGTTATGTATGGTGATGTTTTAATTCTGTATTTTGCAGCTCCGTGAGAAAGTGCTCTCAGAGGATTTTTTTTATCTGTTCATTTCTGCATTCCTGCAAATACAGCAATCTCACTTTCACTGATCCTGTGCAAACATACTTGCTTCATCAGGAGTTAAAAGCTGTCCATATGCCTATTGCCTTGTACCCGAAGTCTGGCTGAGTAGCAAACAGCACAAGAAAAAAACTATATCTTGAAATATCTGTTTCACAGCCATGAACATCTGTCTCCTCTTCAAAAGTAACATAGTGTAATCTGGATATATATTCCCAGAGTGGAACTTTGGTAATTCAGATTAGAAGCAATTCTTGATGTTTTAAGGAGCCTGTTTATTACAAAAACAATTACACAACCCACCAGCACAGTACATAGAAAGGAAGAAGTGGAAGTTTATTTAGCAAGAAGCCTCCTGGCAGATGCCAGCACAACTGGGGCAGCTAAATTGGCTTGTATCAATAACTCTTTCAGCCAGCTTGTAAAAAAACCTTCTGGGTCTAAACCCTGTGCATATTCTGGCATATCAACATCCTCAACATTTCATGTGTGACTTAAACATACAAGTTTATTTGCTTTTCCCTCCAAAGGCTTGTTACCTTTCATCACTGCTTTTCATTATCTCTGATCTTTTGAGATCAGAAAATGTTTAATTTCAGTCCTGTTTCCCATTAAGTTTAGTCATTTTTGAACAATGCGTTGAATAATCTTTGCATTCCTTGGGCTGAATCACTGAGCACCAGCATAGATGTAAATCCAGGTTTTAATACAAAAACTGCGAGTTGAACATTTTTGCATGTGGATAGGAATGCCTTGAGCTTCCTGACTTGGAATAAGGTCTCTAACTTCCCTCATCCTTTCTTTTGTGCCCTCCTCCATACCCAAGAGTGACAGGTGTAAATCTCTACCTTAATTTCCAGTATAGTTTCATTCAAATTGGTGCGTTATCTGTGGATGGTCTATTTCACAATCACTGTCTGGTAAGCATCATATCCGGGGAGAAAGCTTTGCTCTGAACTCTTATTTTTAAAACTCCAATGATCCTATTTCTAAGTAAATTTAAGCCATAATATTTAATTAAAGAATAACATAATTACAGGTCAGGTTGCATTTTCAGGACCACTGTCATGTCCAAAGAGCTGTTACATCTCATAGGCAGTACCTTTATAAGAAGCCCAACTTGCATCAGTAATTAAAAATAAGAATTTTCAGGTATCAGTTTATTCCCATATTAATGTACATTGTCTGTTTCAGCACTGGTATATTCTTCACGAGCAGCCTTTTGATTTTAAATTGTTACTAATTAAGTTAATATTAAAAAATACATTCAAACTCATCTGTTTGACTCAAGTTTGTTTAAATTGTCTCTTTTCATTTGCTTAAAGTGAATAACCTGATAAATATTTGGCAGTCAGGAAAGTAATAATTTATTGCAGAGAAGGCCAAAGCTTGCCTGGTTACAATTGCAAATAGCCTATTAGTCTTAAGTGCAGTTGCAGAGTCGCAGCTGAGGAGAGTTTTGAACTGTACATCATTTTCTGCAAGATAATTTTCCTGCTATTAAGATGCATAAAATGGCAATTTGTTTACTGAACCTTTTTCAAAGAATTGCACTCAATCAAAGTTCCTTTGAATCTCTGTTCATCCAGAAACTAGCCCTTTATTTTGTATCAAATCAGGAGGGGCTGCTCACTGTCCTAGACTAACAGACAGCTCATTTAGCACAGCTTGTTTTCCCACCATAGGCAAAAACATTGAAAATTTTCATTACTATGATTTCATATGTTAGATTTTGAAGATAAATTCATTTCTGTTCTTAAGAATTTGTAACCACAATCTTCTAGCCTCTTATTTTGCCTCTGCTTGTTGCATTTTTTTCGAGACGCTCCTTTCAACCCTGGGTAATTTGCATTATTTAAATATACACAGTAGGAAAAAAGCCTGTCCCAAGATTAAGGGTCTCACTGAAATGTGTGCACACACTAAATGGTATTTCTCTTATCTCAATGACCCAAACAAAGCCTGTGCCTCAAGGGGGTCACAAAGCTGAGACAGAGAGAGAACGTGGGACACAGAAGACACTCAGAAAAGCAATTAGTTGGATTTTTTCGTCCTTCTTCCCTTTTGTACATGATCAAGGGATGGAGAGGACTGACCTGCTTCTCACTGCAGGGGCAGTGGGTGGGAGCTCCTGTGATCTTTGCAGCTCAGTGTCTCTAAGCCAAAAGTGGGGAGGAGCAAAGGAACACAGTTTGGCTGCCATCAGTACCATGGAAGTGGACACAGCAAAGAAAAAAAGAATGAGACGTGGGGACAAAGAGAAAGTAATTAAACAATCTATCATAGGTTAACAACAGCCACAAAAAAAGAAAAGAGCCTGATTAGGAAAGAAGGAAAATAGTAGTTAAAATAAAGTTCCAGTAATGTTTAGCTGTAATGCGACTCAAACAAAAATAGAAGTCTGAGTGTGAGTAATTATACACAAGTAGATCCAGTCAAAAAATCATGTAAATAATTACAATTCAAAACCTAACATGTAGAAAATGCAATAGTAAAATAAGTAAAATGCTTTTGGCTATTTTCTCTGAGCAGCACTGCTGTTTTATTGTCAGTTAAGATAACTTCAAAAATGGAAACTCTTTCCTCCACAACACAATAATTAGATGTAGTTATTTCTTGAGTGAGCAAAGACCTGGTGGTTTAGAAAAAAAGAAGCAAAGAAGAAAATGAGACTCATAAGGAGTACAACCTAATGTGCTTGATTTGGCAGGTATTTTAAATTCTAATCTATCACCTTTAAGTTTTAGAAACATCAGTATGACATTGAATAACCCATTGGCTGGTTCAGTTGTCTGTCCTGTCTGTGAACCCCTCCCAGCTCCTGGTGAAAATTAACCCCATCTTAGCCAAAGCCAGGACAAGAGCTTAATTACACTTCTTGATGCATTTATGTCTTTAAGCTGAAATGCATGGAAAATAATTTTGTCACGTTAGTGGACTTTGCTCACACTTACTTGGGCTGAGCCAGGTTCAGTGCTAACTCAGGAACATGTATCTGCATTATTAATCTGTCCCTGGAGATCTTGGTTTTGTTCCTCATGCAGGTATAAAAAATTCAAATCCTGAGTTAACTGTAAATAGCACCATATTGTGATGTAAACAGTGTGATGTAAACAATGCGCAAACATATCTCATTTCATGAGTGCAACTAGTTAGAAGATAAAGGAAAGCAGGGATGGCAAAGGCTGAATGTTTGCTTTGCAAACAGCAGCTGAAGGCAATATTTTCATCTATGGAGTATTATTTTGGAAAGAGCAACTTGATTTCAAGTCAGTTGAAATTTTAAATTACCCTGGAATATTAGATTCAGTGTCTAAAAGAAAAAAAAAAAAGGAAGAATATGCAAATTGATAGATTTTTTTTGTATTAGTGAGGGACAGAGGTTCTCACTGCATTTCAGTGGGCCAGTGTTATGGCAGGGTACCAATTAAAACACTTCTTTTTCAGGCTCTCTGAAAGCTTATAATATGAGAGTGTGTAAATAAAAATTGCATGCATTATTTCAGTTAGAATAAAATAAACATTTAGGGGGAAATTTCAGTTGTTTTACCTCTTCTTTCCTTTCCTAAAATGTTAATAAAACACCTGCATGGCTGCTGTGGGTTCCTGGAGCAGGATAATGGTCAGCTATCTGGAAAGCAAAACGAACATTTTCCCTGAAGGAAAACACCACAGATGATACCTGAGACCTCTGCAGTGGCAACTCAAATAATAGCCAGAATCAAAAGTAAAATGAAACAAATATGATTTGTGTGTGGTAAGTTTAAGAATATTTGAAGGCAACTACAGTTGAATAGTACTGAGAATATTGCAAAGCAATAAATATTGCATCCTTTGAAGGGAATGAAAATTAGGTGGGAAAAAGAGGATCAGTATAATTGTGAAACAATGAAGAGCGAACCATGGTAATTTCTAAAACTACAGATGAAGAGTTTTAGACAAAGAAAATCTGTACTGATCACAACACTGTCAGAAAAACTGGTAAAGAAGTCATGAAAAATAAAAAAAGGTTATGGTCAAAGGCAAAGAATGAAAACTCTTTTTTTAAAAAAAGCCTAAGAGTGTGATCCTGTCAGCAAATACAAGCTGCAGTGTTCTAGCCTTACTGAAAATCCCAAGTGACTGAGGCACTTATATCCAAACATTAAATTTTTCCGCATTATCAATGCCAACACAACTGCCCTGCTCCCTAACAAAAAAAAAAAAAAAAAAAAAGAGAGAGAGAAAGAAAAACAACATCCCTGGCTGTTTTCACGCTCGCAGTGGAAATAACTTTTATAGTAATGTAGCACATTTGTTTCAAACAGATGAAACAGTCTTAAGGTCCTGTGGATGCATATCTACATCACATAGAAATCTATCAATGCCTATTTTTTTAAATATTAAAAATTGACGGTTGACTCTTAGTACGGTGTCTGTCACCATCTCTAACAGGTTAGGCCCACTCCCGTTTTAGGAGTACTGTGAAGGCTGACAGGGGGACTCTGTCCTGCTTTGGCTTCATCAGATGTTAGAGGACTACCCCTAACCTCACTTGTTTCCACACCTCCATCTCACCTCGCAGGCCTCACATCTATCTTGCCCCAGCAGCCTCACAGACGAGAGAGGGAAAAGTCCCTCGAGAGCTCAGTTGTCCCTCTTGCACATGCAGAGGATTAGCCTCCCTGCCAATTTAGCTATTATCTCTCTAATCCTCCTTTTTGAATAAGCTTGTCCATGCCATGTATCTAAGTCCTACCCGAGCCACCTAATCAGGATAAGGCCATAGCTAGTTCACTCAGCAGATCCAGTTGGAAGCTCCACAACTGGGAATAAGTCTTGGTCAAAAAGATACTTGACTTCTTCTGGGTTAGCAGGTAAGCGTGAGGGCAGCCAAGGGAGTAAGAAATTCCTTTATAAAGGCAGGTGTTGGGTTTGAATTTTGTACCGGGGATCAGGGAGGATCTGAGTAACAAATAAGAGTTGTGGCAGGTAAACATGGAATAGGCAAGAACTGAAAAACTATATGGAGAAGTTGAGGAGTGGGAGGCCAGAAAAACAGGAGGAAGGTGAGTGATGGGTTTAGAATATTAACATTCACATTTGCAATGCCTAGATGGAAAAAATCACCTTTTACTTTTGTTTCATGTGCCTTGGCCTTACAGTGTTGAAGCACTGGAGGACATTGGGTGCTGAAAGCAAGCAGCTCTTGGGGGTGGTCACCTCCCTTGAGGTCCTCATGGGTGCTACTCTTGCCATTTTTGACCAAAACACCTATACCCAAATGCATGTCGAGGCCTTTCATGGAGCCTCTAAAGAAAAATCCGAAACCATGGGCTTTCCTTCAGTTCAAGCTGCTGAAAATGTCTAGTGAGTTTGTAAGTCACCTCTAGTCCAGCACACCTGCCTCCCCGTGAGAACTCCACAGTACAATAGTTTGCCCTCTCCCCAATCAAGATAGTTTTATCATTAAAATTTCCTCATATCATGGGACATCTGCAGGACTCCTTATGCTTCCAAGCACAGAAGTTATTGCTGAGAACAGAGCACAGCCCTTTGCACTCCTTTGACCAAATTCTGACAGCTGAGGTTCAGCAGTGTACATGAACAAGCTCGATTTTTGTTACATAAAATAAAGGCTGCCATACTTTTTATTGGGCTAGGATATCAGATTCCTAAGAGTAGTTATAATAGAATCAAGTTGCAATGGCAGTGTGATAAAAGGTATCACATCGTTACTCTGTCCTTTGTACCTTATTCATTCACAGATTGAAGTTTCCTGGATTTCTGTCAAAAGAATTAGTCTTTTAAGAATAGAAAAGACCAATGTCATCTTTATACAGTTTGGGAATTCATCTTGAGTAGCCCAGAGATTAACAATATCAGCGATAATTGAGTCAAAGTCGTCTATGGAGCACACTAAAACCAAAATAGACTATGGAACAAAAGGCGGGTAATTCAGCAGCGTGCAACTGCTGAATAATCATTTTAACCTTACCAAGGGTCAGGATGGGGAATAAAATAAATAAAAAATGAATGGACTTAAACAAAGGAGGGAGGGAAAGAGCAACAATGTACTCAGAGGGAACCAGGCAATTTTGAAGAAAAATGTGCGCAGAACAGAAATCGTACAGCTGTTAACAGGGAAGAAAAATCAATTTTACATGTTATAAAGGGATACATTTACATCGTTATGATTATGTTGGGAAAGGGTTAGAATTTCCCTTTCTTCAAAGCATTCTTGCAATGCGTCATATGAGTCTTCCTTATCTGATGATCATGATGATGCATAAAGAATAGCACCTCTCAAGCATCACTTTATTCTGTAACAGACCACCTTGTCTCCCTGAGCTCTCTGGCTGCCAGATCGCATGTCTTTGTTTTCCATAGGTAAATTTAATTAAACCAGCAGAAGTGGATTTATAATGGTTCACAAACAGTAACAAAAGGGGAAAAAACGAGTGGGGGAGGAGAGTAGAAAATGGGCATGTATTCAGGAGCTCAACAGCATCAGGTAGGAAGATCAATGCTAAAACTGGCATAAGCAAATGACAGAGAAGAAATCAAAACCCAGACAGCTGAATTCAGATATTGGTGCCATAGGAAAACACAAGTCATGATTTGTCCTGGGTTTTGGTTGGGACAGAGTTAGTTTTCTTCCTGGTAGCTGGTACAGTGCTGTATTTTGGATTTAAGATGAGAATTATGTTGATAACACTCTGATGTTTTAGTTGTTGCTCAGTAATGTTTATACTAAATCAAGGACTTTCCAGTTTCCCACACTCTGCCAGCTAGCTGGTGCACAAGAAGCTGGGAGGGAACATGGCTGCGACAGCTGATCTGAACTAGCTAAAGGCATATTCTATACCATAGGATGTAATGCTCAGTATATAAACTGGGGGGACTTGACCAGGGTGAAGGGGGATCACTGCCTGGGGACTGGCTGGGCAGCAGTCAGAGGGTAGTGAGCAATTACACTATGCAGAACTTGTCTTTCTTGGGGTTTATTTCTCTTTCTTTTTGTCACCTTCCTTTCCAATACTACTATTATTATGATTAGCATCATCAGCATTATCATTATTTCTATTATTAAACTGTTGGTATCTCAACCCGCCAATTTTACTTTTTTTCCGATTCTCCTCCTCATCCCACTGGGAGTGGGGGGTTAAAAATGAGCAAGCGGCTCATTGTGTTTAGTTGCCAGCTGGGGTTAAGCTGCTACATCCTCGTAAAAAATACAAGTATTTCAGAAATGGGATAATTGAACGATTATTTGCTCTTTCTTTAAATACAGCTCACTTTGGACAACATCAGGAATTATAGAAATCACAGAATTACTGCACATGCATATAGTTTTAAAATGTATCATTCTGATTTGAGTACAAAATACGCTTGGCACGTGCAAGAACAGGGTTGGCCAATGCCTATAAGCACATCCATTCTATCTGCCCAGACTGGAACACTTTCATTTCACCCATTTTCACCTTTTAATTTCCGAGCTACTCCATCCTTGCTTCTCCAGAAGGGAGTAGGAACAGCATGAATCTTGCCTCCAAAGCAAACTACTCCAGAGCCAGGCAGACCCCAGGATGGCAAAGTCTGAGCCTCTCCCAGCATCCTGCTGCCCTCTTCTCACCTATCTAGGGGTTATTTTAGCACAACACCTCAGCCACTGCACTTGCTGAGGAAAGCTTCACAGGAATCAAAGAGTTTGTTGCTTTGTCAGTTAAACCCACTATTTTAAGTTGTGTCTGGCACTATATAAAAGTAAAGGTAACTACAGGATCAGTTACAGTCCATTCTGCAGGGGAAGAAGGTCTACAGGAGTGGAAAGCCACGCTCTCCATCAACAGCACTTCCTGATGAGTTTCAAATACTGTCAGGAAGTTAGAAATCAGCTGGAGACAGTCAACAGCAGTGAGTTGTGGATTAGAAGAAATGCCTTCACCTCCTGCCCAAACACAGGCAATGTCAACTAATGGGGAATTATATTCCTTACCATTTCCACCTCTTTGTTGCCTCAGATCTCCACTACTCCTGTTTTCTCTAGGAGAGATATTAGCCTTCCTTATGTCCTTCTTACCCTACGTGATGCAGACACTAGGAGTTGCAGAAGTGCAGAATCAGCCCTTACCTTCTGGCTGGATTTGCACCCTGGCTGAAAAAAAAAGGGGAGTGAGCACCTGCTGGGGCTGGCGGTGGCCTCAGGAAGCTGCAGTGCTGTGCATAAGCAGAAGGTCACAAGGCTCTGTTTCAACTCCAGCTTTGTGGCAGACCTGCCTCCTCCTCACTTTCTTCCCCACCTCAGATTTTAAGCTCGAAAAAGAGAAGTTTTATTGGAATAAGTGCTCACAATGAGCTTTTAAATAGAAAGAGATCATTAATGGAACTAGAGAAAACAAAATAATCTGTGTTCCATTCAATTCTCTCTGCCTACAACAACCTTGCAGGTGGGCCCTTCATTCCAGACAGCTCACTAACTGACAAACAGAAAGCTCTGCTGAATTTCCCAGCATCGCTATGACATTTTTTTTTCCGTTGGCTCTCTGCTTTCCAGTCCTCCCTTCAGCCTCCTGGTCTCTTGAAGATACAAACTGAGCAGATCTGCAACGACTCTGCTGGACTCCACTGCTCTGCCTATCCTCAGTCTCCCCCTGAATATGTGAGCAGCACTTCAAGAATTTCCCCCAGAGAGTCCACTCAGCTTCTTCAAAGAAAATAAAGCCAAATTACAGCAAACTCATCAAATACACAGTTTGCCGTGGTTCCGACAGCAGTTGGGCCTTGCAGTAGGCCTGAAAGGTCAATTTTGTGAGACCAGGACACAGGCAATAGGTCCTGATGTGCTGCTGATAGTCCTGGATATGCGCTTTGTTTAACTGAGATGCACTTTATATATTCAAAATGAACCCAAGCAATTTGTTATTGTACTCCTGTAACTTGCAATAGGACAACATTTACAGCAGTCAGTGGAGCAATTACAGCTTTAAAGTTTGCCGGTGAGGCAAAACAGGGCTGATAACTACAAATGAGTGATTTTCAGTGTGTGAAATACTGATGAAAAGTAATAAATTCTAAGCAAGAGTTGTCTTAAGGCATATAAACATAATAAAGCCATTAAAAAAAACAATGAAAAAGCGTGTAGTCTGCATGCAACATGGATGCACTGTGTAGGACTTCTGCTCTCTTGTATTCTCTGTAGACATTGTACAAAAAGAGACATTTTTCTAAATGTGTTACAGCCCAGATAGCTCTACCTCCCTTCTCTCTAAATTGGAGAGATATGATTTGATGAGTGGACTGTTCAGTGAATAAGGAATTGGTTAGATGGCCACATCCAAAGTGTAGTGGTCAATGTATTGATGTCCAGAAGGAGATCGGTGACAAGTTATGTGCTTCAGGGGCCCGTACCGGGACCAGTGCTGTTTAATATCTTCATCAATGACATAGACAGTGGGATTGAGAGCACTCTCAGCAAGTTTGCAGGTGACACTAAGCTGTGGAGTTGACATGCCAGGGGGACAGGTTGCCAGCCAGAGGGACAGGATGCCAGCCAGAGAGACCTAGACAAGCTTGAGAAGTGGGCCTGTGTGAACCTCATGAGATTCAACAAGGCCAAGTGCAGGGTCCTGCACCTGTTTCAGAGCAGTCCCTGGTATCAATACAGGCTAGGGGATGAAAGGCTTGGCAGCAGCCCTTCAGAGAAGGACTTGAGGGTACAGGTGGGTGAAAATCTGGACATGAACCAGCAATATGTGCTTACAGCCCAGAAAGCCACCTGTATCTTGGGCTGCATGAAAGGAAACGTGGCAAGCAGGTCAAGGGAGATGATTCTCCCCATCTACTCCTCTCTGATGAGACCCCACCTGGAGTCTTGCATCCAACTCTGGAGTCCTCAGCACTGGAAAGACATGGATCTGTTGGAATAAGTCCAGATGAGGGTCACAAAAATGATCAGAGGGTTGAAGCACCACTGCTATGAGGACAGGATGAGAGTGTTGGGCAAGGGGATCTAACTGTGGCCTTCTAGTTCTTATAGGGGGCCTATAAGAAAGATGGGGACAGTCTTTTTAGCAGGGCTTATTATAACAGGAGAAGGAGTAATGATTTTAAAGTAAAAGACAGTAGGTTCAGATTAGGTATCAGGAAGAAATTTTTTACAATGTGAGTGGTGAGGCATTTGGAACAGGTTGACCAGAAAGATGGTAGTTGCCCCATCCCTGGAAACATTCCAGATGAGGTTGAACTGGGCTCTGAGCAACCTGCTCTAGTTGCAGATGTCCCTGCTCTTCACAGGAGCTTTGACTAGATGACCTTTAAAGGTCCCTTTCAGCCCAAACTATTCTATGATTCTATGATTTGAAGAAGTTGAGTGAAACTTTACATTTTAAAATTCCCTATAAAATATCAATGGTAAGAAATCCATATCAATATCTCAAGTCTCCAAAGACTTAACCCTAGCAGCAGTCAGGAGGTTTCTCTGGCTGCCTCTGAAGCTGCAGAAGAACACTAATACTCCAGAAGGCAAAATCTCTTTTGCCATCACAAAAACAGAAGCTTGAAGAGCAGATGACTCTGAGGATTTGGCAAAACAACCTTTCAATTCCATGATTTTAGTGCAGTGTTGCTAGGTTCCCGGTTTTGTTTTCATTTGAACAGTCATTATAATGATTCAAAGTAGGCTTTGAATCTTGAAGGATTTTTCTCTAAAATATGAACAATGTCTCTACATTTTACAAGATGGTTTCCTCAAAACGAGATTGAGTTTGAAGTGCAAATTAAGAAGAGGAGTCTCACTGGACTACAGGCAGAGCCAAAGATGATCTCTAGGTGTTTTTGTAACGTATTATCCTCTCAAAAGGATTATATAGTGGAGGTATATAATTTTAAGAACATGGCAGAATGTTTAGTCCATTTAAAATGCAGCTAATCAGCCTTCGTAGAAGAAATATTTCAATGTTTTAATAACAGGATGAGAAATGCAGACTAAAGGCTGAATCTATTGTAATTCCTAAGTCAAATCTGCAAAATTGTCTGCATTTCAGATTTTGAGAGTGCGTTTTGAATCCAACAGCCTGTGTTTAGCATAGTGAACTGGTAAACTAAACCGTCTATTGACATTTTTTAGGCAAAAATGGAAGACAAATTGATTTTCTTAGATGCTGATATTCTGTAAGATT
This sequence comes from Baryphthengus martii, assembly GCA_013396935.1. NCBI lineage: Eukaryota > Metazoa > Chordata > Aves > Coraciiformes > Momotidae > Baryphthengus > Baryphthengus martii. The sequence goes on along the minus strand of VWZK01017487.1, from coordinate 88,437 downwards.
GAACAGCCCCAAAGAGATTTCAAACTGCGGCCGTCGTCTTAGTAATTTGCACATTATGCTTTTTTCTTTCTCTTTTCTTTTTGCCTTTTTTTTTTTTTTTTTTTTAAACTTGTTTGAAACCTTAGTCAGGAATTGCTCAAACCTTGGGAGTTGCTGGGCATAACTGTGGGCCTGCATGTGCCAAATATGCCACAGCATGAAGTCTTTAGCTGTCATCCAGCACACTGTGTAAGCAATTGGCAAGTCTCTTCTCTCTCTACCTCCCAGGACTTTTCTTATTGAATTGCTACATAGTGTATCTTTGCCTAATTGAACTCATTACTTAAGGGACTACTCCGTCAACACAAGTATTGGGGAAATATTATTCCTGAATAACCATATGTATATGTGTATGCTGGAACAAGAATGGGCCAGATAACTTACCTAGACAAAATAATGAAAAAACAGGTCCCCAAAAATACTCTGCCAGCTTCAGTCAGTCTAGAGAAACCCCTCAGAAAACCTGCAAGGAGTGATTCTCTTTCCATACATGAGAGTTGGTGAACTCTTGCACATAAGAGGAGTCAAAGTCTTAAAGGGAAGAGAGAAAGACACCAAAAGGAGTGGTCTGATAAAGAATTTATTCCAATTGCTTTAAAAGTACAGCTACACAAAGGCATGATGGGAAATGATGCCATCTAAAAACACATTTTCCTCCTCAGGATAGAGATGTTTGCCCTCATAGGCTTTGCCAGTGTCCTCAAACTGAGCAGGGCCACCGCAACAGGAGGAGACCCATCAGCTCCCACACAACGCCCAGGCAGGATCTGGGGGCCAAAGACCAATCCCAATATTGGCTTTGGATGCAACTGTCCTTTTTCAAGGGAGTGAAATGGTTTGAGATGGTATGGATGCAACTTCTGCTGGGCCAGGTGGCCTCTAAAATAGGCCTAGCTCTGTTACATACAGGACTATCGATATACCTTGACTACAGCCTGTTTGTTCCAGTATGTCCTGTGCCTGGTAACAGAAAAAGCACACTGAAAAGTCTAGTTTAAGAAAATAGTCAAATGTCTTGCTCTGATGAAAAAGGGATGATACAGTCACTGTGGCCCTTTGATTTTACTCATGCCAGTGTAAATCAGGAGTGACTGTAGAAATTAGAATAATATCTGTTCTGGGTAAAAGAGACTGGAATGAAGCCTTTTATACCTGCATCTATCAGGATGTGCTAAGAGTCATTTTCCATCCTGTTTTGGAGCCTATGGTAAGCTTTGGAAATACTAAAATATTCCTTTTCTTCTCAGACCATGGAGTAGGGGTAAGCTGGAATTGTGCTTAGGATGTTTACACACAGTAACATTGACCATTGAACATTCTGGTTTCAGGAGCTCCCCCACCTTTACAACCGAACTTGTCAAATTAGAATAAGCATTTCCTAAGCAGATGAGAAAGTATAAGGGGCACAACGATTGACTTCCCCCCAACGTTCTTGTTGACTTCAGAGAAGTGAATCCTTGTGAAAAAAAAACAACTCATGATTATTAGGGAAATCTGTTGTGTTAGGTGCATAATATGATAGTATGATTCTGTGTCTTTATTATGTATACTTTAAATATCTGGTGCTAGTATCTCAAATTCATAGAATCGTTTTGGTTGGAAGAAACCTTTAAGATCATCAAGTTCAACCCTTTGGACTTGTATTCTCTGTTGTCTTTTGTTCTGGTACTGTGCCCATGTTTGTGCTTAACACTGCTATTGCCATGGTACCTATACTGGTTGCTTTTTATGTGGGATATGATCCTTTTATTTTTCTCCCCTTTAGTGACAGACATATAAAGGCAGAAAGAAAAAGCTGCTTAGTGTACTCATTTCATCTCAGCATTTGATGTGAGTAGTTCCATTGAAATAATGGCAAAGTTCAGTTATTCCTTATTACAATTTGCTTATTGCATAGAAAACACTGGCCACTAAGTAAATGTAGTTTTGATGTAGGATTTTGTTGTTTTTTAAAAAGCATGGAAAGTCAAGATGGGCCTGAAAATGTCTCCAGATATAAAGGAACTAAGAGTAGATACTAGTTATACATACAAAAGGCACAAAGTTGAGGCTAATAAACTTGAATGCATCAATAGGTGTGTGTGCAGTCAGCCCAGCTGGACAAACATTTTGAAATTCTTCTGAGATTCAGGGTGCTGGATTTTGCTGTATTGTGCAGTATCTTACAGTCTCAATGACAGAAATGAATTGGAATTAGCTGAAGATGTGAGTAGGGATGACATGACCTGGCTCCAAAAGTGAAAAAGCAATTGACCTCAACATAATACAAAGACAGATGTATGCACAGGGCAAATCCAGCACTGCCTTAAAAGTCACACGTGAAGAATATGGCCACGTACAGGAAAAAATGAAACCAAAGAAATTAGCATTGCAGAGCTACTTTGCAGAAGAGAAACAGCAGATGCATTATTGCAGAAGAAATACCGCCAAACTGCTTCATGAAGATGGTAGGGGTTGGGGAACAGGAAAGATGTAGCTGCAGAGACTACCAACCTTATTTAATCTGCCTTCTGTGAAGCAGCTATTGCAACAGCATGCTTGATAACATATTAAAAAAAAATTCTCTTCAATAAGTACTACTGGTTGTCAGGTGCCATTAACTTACTTAGGGTATGCTGGGCAGCACTGGGCTGTCCAGTGTGAGAGGAAGTACTGCGGTCTGGCCCAGACTGTGGCCAAATGTTGGAACAGATGTCACATCCAATGATACAAGATACACACGCAACTGTTTGAAGATTTAACTGAATTTTCTTTTAAGTAAATTTCCAAAATGCGCAGGGAACCTGAATCTGTTCCCTGTTAGATGCATGAGCTAGTATCTTAATATATATCCCATTAGTTTCAGCAAACCTGTTTGGAATGAGATGATGGCAGCCTAAAACCTAGGTGAAAGACTCAATTCTAACTGTGAAGTGACCTAGGAAGCTATGTTACGAAGAGGAATTTAATAGAAAACAAGCAGATGGAAAGGCAAGTCCCAATCAAGTTTTACCTACAAAATTCTTACTTGAAAAGGTCTGTTGCTCTGTTTGAAGTACCTCTTTATTACTGTTCTTACTAGGAATGTTTTAAAAAAGCAAAAATCCAAATCAAACCTCCTGTATCAGGCGCAGTACTCAGAGTATGAAGTGATAAAAAGCAAATGAAAATGTGCCCACAAGTCCTGATGACCACAACCTTTTATATGCCCATTTTACATGTTGCACACAACAGGTAACAGCATAGGAATTCCAGCACAGGTCTTCACTTGCACTCTCCACCACTAGCCTACTTTAAATAAATTACATTGGTTAGTAGATCTATAGGTCCATATGAAGTGTGCAGTGTAGCAGAACAAATGCCAAGTGTTTGACCAAACTGATTGAGTTGTGAGTGCTAATCCACACAAGAAAATCAACAACCTACAGACATGTTGGCTGGTAACCAGTACAAAGTGGTGGAAAGATGTCAGAAATTCCCAGAGGGAAAAGAAAGAGAGATTCTTTAGACTAGGCTCTCCCACCATTACTCACACCTTTACTCCACGTCATGGAGTGAAATCAGTGAGACTAATGTCACCGAAGACACCTTAAACAAAGCTAAACAAAAAACCTGCCCTCTATTTAAATAAAAAAGAGCATCAACAGAATTAACTGAGCTAATACAGTTAGTGCATGAACAGTTGCTAATGAGGTTGCTTAACACAGTATTGTAAATCAGATAATTCTTACCTGCAAAAAAATATTAAATATAGTTTGCCAATCTGGGAGACATTACTTTCTGTCCAACATCCAAATGATAGCAAGCATTACCTTTGGAATTATTTATTTATTTTTACATACTTATACACAGTGAGTGACTCATCCTGATAGAAGCGTTTCAACATAATCTAAGTAAAGACTTTAATGACTTTTTAGTGGAGGTTTTTAACACATCTGAGACTCAGAAAATTTCCT
>VWZK01017487.1:74463-79463 GCA_013396935.1 Baryphthengus martii | reverse complement strand
ACCTTTTTATTGTACAGCTTTGATAACATGGAGTATTTACTCACAACTGTTTATAATGTTGTGAATAATTTATGGTGCTAAGGTTTGTCTGTAACTTGTTTTCCAATCATTCAGCTAAAGTCCACACTACATTTTTTTTTTTTCATTTAATAGAACAACTGTCCACATAGCAGCTACAAATATTTAAATAAAAAAGGTTTGTTACTGACAGGTACTTGCACATGAAAAGCATGCTATCTTTCCCAATAAAACTTCACAATTTTGCCTGCATTGAAATAAACCACTTATTTATAGTAAAACAAAACTTGCTTTTTTTTTTTTTTAAAAAAAAAAAAAAAAAAAAAAAAAAATACAAAACCANAAAAAAAAAAAAAAAGAAAGAAAAAATCACATAGCCAGATGTATTTTGCAGTACAAAAGCTTCATTTAAGTTTGGGGCTAGTATATTGTCTGTTACCCGCATAATCTTAACATTATAAATACTACAGACAAGGATACTGTCATAATACACAGCGTTGGGGTACTAAATCACTTATTTAAGATTAAGATTCCTAAAAACATAGTCCAAGTTGCTAACTAATTGGAACAAAACCAGCAAATCAGAGTGACAGAATGGTGTCATGAAGCCCCCCTTTCCCAGGTGATAGTTAAGTTTTGTAAGAAGTAAAGTGGACGTAGACTAGCCTCTTTCGGGTCCTAATGGAAGTTATCCCGTGATTTGTTTGTTTGCTTTCTGTTAAATTAAAAGGTTTCAAGAGTTCTCAGTTAACAGTCAACCTCACTGTTGAAAGAAGTACCATGCAGATCTTGCAAGACAACTTTTCAGCAGCCACAAAGTTATGTATTTCTGCTATGGGTAAAACTTTAAAGGGCACCTACGCGTTTAGGTCAGGAAACTACTGCTTAGCTTCAAAAGCTGTACATGGAACAGGACAAGTGGTGTGTCAAGTAGCGGTCCAACAGTTATTCGGAATGAATGCTTTTAATTTATGCCAATCTCTTTATTATCCTCAATAAATCTGGTGAATGGACGATTGGCTCCCGTTTCAGAACTTGCTTTGTCCAGACTGACAATGGGAGGGCTGCTGCCTGTGCGAGCTTTGTCCATGCCACCGGTAAGGTTACTCAGAGGCGGGATGGCGCCTCCGCCTAGACTTACTGGGAGCTGGGGAATGCCTCCATTCTGTATGACAGAAATCTCATTGTTCTTCATGGCAAGTCCGTTAGTGATAGCTGCAGCGTATTGGTTCCAAAAATTGGGGTCAACGTTCATGGCCCGAGCTGCCAAATCCTTCTGGAACATCTCAGAGAACTTGAGCGCGTCGCCACCAAGCAGAGCCATGGGGTTCTCCACGGAAAGGCGGCGGCCACGGCGTGCAGGAGCATTATTCCACATGTGAGTTCCCATGTGAACCTGTGGAGCAAAGAGGGACAAGAAGCACCCCCAAGTTAGCACGTTCTGCTTAGGCGACTGGCCTGAAATGCTGCTACTTACAGTATCACTTGCCTTTTTTTAAAAAAATGCCTTTTAATTCACATTGAATACAAATCACTTCCAGTTAAGACACAGTTCTAAGGCCCAGTCAACCTATACAAAGAAAACCCAGCTCCGTACGAAATTTTAGGGTGCATTTGTTTCTTCTCAGTGAAAACAAACGCAGCACCACAAGAATAAAGAGAACACATCCTCTCAGGTTAGACAATTTCACATGCAGGCCTGAAAGTCCTCACATGCTTAAGATCAACAAGAGCATGACTTGCACTAGGAGATGGGTGGGTTTTCTGCCCTTCCCCTTTTTACATCTTGTCTACTTCCATAATATTTTATCTCATGTCAGAGGCATTGATTATTCTGCTAAATTTCGTATGTCAGAAAAGGACGTTTAAAAACGTATTCCTCAGGCAGTGTCCTGATGGTAACCAGGCTGCAGGAGGAAGAAGCGTCAGTTCTGTAGTAACCCGCCGTAAATCAGGGGGAAACAGCTTTCTAGCCTGCAATGGCTGCAAAGCGGAATAGAAAATGGAAATTTGAGAGGCACCCAAGAAGGTGAGCGAGCTCTGCCTTAAACACAGTGAGGTTGTTTTGCACTGATGGTTCACGAGAACTGCCAGAACACGTCCATCAGCTGACAGTGTGCGCTATCACGTCTGCCAGCAGAAGTGCAGTGGGCGTGAACATACACCCAGAAACACTTTTAGAGTCTGCACCACGGCACAGCTGCTTCCCAGTCCCTCTGCCGAACGCAGTGGAACCATAATCACCACCACCACACAGCAAGCGCTTTCCTGAAGCTCCCTTCTCTCCTGTCTTTGGGAGAACACCTAGCACTAAAACCTGCCGATTTCAAACACAATGACTTAAAACCCTCCCCCCGGCCCCGAGCCTTTACAGTTTTACTTGGCCTCTTACCTTAAGATTCCCCTTTGTGGTAAAAGCTCTACCACAGATTGTGCAACCAAACGGTTTTTCACCAGTATGGGTGCGCTCGTGTATCTGCAGAGCACTTGCTGAGGAGAAGGTCTTCCCGCATGACTGACAGTTGTGCTGCTTGGGAGTCCGGCGAGGGGGGGGTGCCAGCATAGGGGTGATCCCCGGACTCATCACTGTCTGTGGTGCAGCAGGAACCTGGATTCCAGCTGGAAGCGAGGGAACCTCACCCAAAGAGATCGGCTTGCTGTGACCATTCACTTCCATTTTGATCATGGTAGGTGCTGTACTGGTGACCAGGCTAGGAGTACTTTGGCTGGGACCTAGAGTAAAGTTGGGTTCAAATAACTGAGAAGGCAGCTCTTTTAATTTGTGCGTCAGTAAGTGCTGTTTTAAATTACCCATAGTGGAACACCCACGACTGCAGACTGTACAAACAAATGGACGTTCTTTAGTATGGCTGCGGTAGTGAATTTCCAATGCACTCTTACAAGCAAAAGGCTTGCCACAGATATTACAAACAGTACTTTTAAACTTACCACGTTCTCTGTTCAGGAACAGCAGGCTAAAAGGAGCCTCCTCTTTGATGACCGGTCTTCCTGGGTTGGTGGATGTCAGATCTAATGCGCCTCCATTTTCAGTTGCAGGCGGTGGACTGTCTGGTTTTTCTGTCTTTAATTGTATTTCTTGTGGCTCTTCCTGGTTACTGAGCCCTGGGGACTTTGATCTGAAACTTTCACTATTGCTATTTACAGGAGACAAAGCTTGCATGGAGGAAGAAGACTCTGACATTGCAGGGCTGCCTGCACTCTGGCTTTCGAGATCACCAACAGCTGATGAAGAGTCATTGCTCAAATGGTCACTTTCCCCTGATCCATTTTCTATGGATTTTAAACCGGTCAGCTGCTGACAGTTCATGACAGAATCAATCATTTTCATCTGATTCTCCAAAGCAGCGATACTGGAGATCACAGAAGGTGGCGAAGAAGGACACGACCCAGAGTAAGAGATGAGGGGTTTAGATGAGTCACTTGCCGTGTCCTTTAGCTCCGGGTCCTCTTCCATAGAATTTTCATCAATGTCATCGTCGAAGTTGCTCAGCGTGTCAACGTTCTTCTCATCATAGGAAAGCTCCGAGTCCATGGCATCCTGGAAGCCCTCTGGTAGTGGCGTGTTGGGAATTTGCCCACCCATATGCATACGAATGTGCTGCTGAAGAACAACCGCATTTGTAAATTTCTTCTGACAAATGGGACACGAGTGCTGTACTCTAAGTGGTGGCTTCGCTCGATGAACTCCAAAATGTGTTTTTAGATTGCCTTTCGTAGTAAAGGCACGTCCACAAATTTTGCATTTAAATGGTCTTTCTCCTGTATGTGTTCTGTAATGCATCTTGAGAGCGCTCTGACAACTAAGCACACGGTGACAAATGACGCATTGATTTGGATCTGTCATCTTCTTATCAATGTTCTCCACTAACTGTTGGAGTTTTGAGGTTTCTGATGTTTGCATAGAGTCTAGCAGACCACCAAAAGGAAACTTTGCCTTAAACTGATCAGACACTGCTGGAAGCACGGGGTTCGGGAGACTTGTTGCGACGCCGCTATCTGTCACAGCGGTAGGAATTGAAGACGTGGAAGCTGTGGAAACTTGCCCACCTGCAGAAAGGTCCCCAAGCCGCGTGCTTGTGGGAGGCAGAGTGACAGGTTCTGTCTTGGTCAGAGATGAGCCGCCCTGAATGGGCTGCGGGGATTCGGCAGACGCTGGAACGCCCGACTCCGAAGTGTTGAGACTTGGGGATAGAGAAGTGCATTCGCTGGAGGCAGGAGAAGGCCTCTGGGGTGACCTGCTCATAGGAGTGATACTGGGAGAATCTCCATAACTGTTCATACCGGGTATAGTAGGGGGCAGCTGGAGACCGATGGAAGTTGAGACGGTCGGTAAAACAGGTTTGCTGTCTAGCCACGTTGTGACTGGCTTTTCAGGGGGCAGAGACATCCCGTATGGGATTCCAGAGCAGGTGGGCACATTATCGAGGTATTCTGGAACAGGGTAAGGGTTCATCTGAATGTGAGGATATTTCTCTTTATGCCTCTGAAAATGAACTTTCAGGTTGCCTTTTGTGGAAAAGCGATTGCCGCAGATGTTACATTTAAAAGGTCTTTCACCTGTATGCGAGCGGAGGTGAATTTGTAAAGCACTGTCACTCCCAAAGACCTTGGCACAAAATCGGCATTTATGTTTAAAAAAGGGATCCTCTGAGCTCGACTTGGGTTCGAACACTGACACATTTGGTGGCTTTCCCTTGCGGTGCTTCATGAGGGCGGAGAGAGGATCGAGCGCATTCGCCGTCGCAGCGATGCTGACCAGCGGATTGGGGAAGATCACGCTATTTGATGAAGTCTGAGGTAGAAGTGGGTTTGGCAGGCTAGACACCGAGGTGAGGCTTCCATGTCCTATTGAAGGTGGAGTTGAAGCATTCTGGGGCTGCGAAGCACTGTTAGGAGCGTTTGACACAGAAACAGGAGTTATGGACGTAATTGCGTTGGAGGAGGAAGGTCCGCTGGATTCG
>VWZK01017487.1:59463-69463 GCA_013396935.1 Baryphthengus martii | reverse complement strand
GAAAAACATTTTAGAGAACAATGCTAGAGAGTGACTAGGGGATTTTTTCCCCAAAATCAGCTTCGAAGTAGACATATAAAGAACCTCACCACAGTATTTTCCATTTAGGATAAATTATTTCGACATTTAAGAAATCAAACAAGTTAAATTTCCCTCAAATCTTGGACTGGTGTGCGAGCAGGTGACACAGATGGCACCGAAGGAAACCCTGCTTTGCCACTGATGACTGTACACTCCCTGCACAGACCATTGAGGCTACTAAACTATTTCACCGAGTAACAGGACATGGGCTCAATCCAACAAGTCCTACTCAAACAAGTAGTCTTTACTTCCATTAGAAAGACCACTGAAATTAAGGGGATTGAAGAGCACAAACGAGTCACGCAAACAACAGTCTTTGTGGTCTTGCCCAAACAAGCACTCCAGGGGGGCAAAAAGCAAGACTGAAAATAACGACTGATAAATATATATATTTTTTTAATATCTGTATGGGTATTGGAGAAATGGACATTGCCCCAGTATTTCACAAATGAAGTTTTTAACATCCCTTTCAGCAGTGCTTACTAATATGAAAGCGCTGAAGTAACTTATTTAGTGTTGCTTTTGAAGTGTTAAGTCCTTACTGACTTCAAGAGGGAATAAAGTTTAAAAGCAGATGCTGCCACATGAAAGGATATTTTTGTTGTTTGGTAAAACTCAATCACTTTAACAATGACAGAAAGCAATGCAGAATTTTATCATTACTCCAGATTATTCAAAATTTTAAATATTAAAATAAAGTTTAAAATGTTTTTTTTTTTTGTTTTTTTTGTTTAGTTAAAGCATATACCCATTACAGGAAAACATTGTACTTTTCCATGTTTCCTTGTTTTACAACTTGCTTTCATTTTCTGATACATTACAATATGATTAAATCCACTAAGCACTGAAGAGCTTAATCTTTTTTTTTTTTATTTTTCCTGAAAAGAAACAATCATTTTTATTATTACAGTGAGGATGCGGTGCAGTAAAAATTTTCAAGGGCTTCAGGGGAATTAATTGCTTCATCTTAGAGACATGGGCTGAATTTTGCAGTTCTTAGTTACACAAAAGGTGTTGAATGGGAGTTTTGTCAAGCAGTCAGGATCTCAGCCACTAATAACCTCTCAGTTATTTTCTTTTTCTCATTAGCAGTCCAACAGCTAACAGACTAATCTGAAGCTGCTACGGGATGCAAGATGAATTACAGCACATAAAGCTTACCCTATGAAAACAGGTGAAAAATTGTAGGCAACATCTCTCAAACGGTACCCGGGGTGAGCTCCTAAGCAGGTCCCAACCCACAGAGCTGCGGAGGCTCCAGCAGAGTGCTGTCACTTTGCATCACGGCCACCTGGCCTTAAAATTACGCCACAGAAATTCAAATGAAGGTATTTTGAGAAAGTCACTGTAGGGTGGCGATCGCTGAAGGTGCTCAGGTGCTCTGCTGACTCAGTGAGGGGGGTACAGGGGGCCAAGCGAAGCCTCACCGCGCGTTCCCACCAAGGGCTTTTGAGGCTGGAGCCAGGCACGGCTGCAGGGACGATGCTCTTGCCCTGCTTTCTCACCACCCAAGAGGTAGGGAGAGGGCTGAGAGGGTTCTGCGAGTCCTTCAGTCACCATCAGGAAATGTGCACAGCTGAGAAAAAACTGCCACAGCTCCTGACTACACACACGCAGGATTTGTGAACCTAGCTTTTCTAGCTCTGAAATTTTATCACGGGCATCTATCTTTCTGCTCTAGGTAAGAGGAAACCCTTGTGCATGATGTGCGAGGGAAAATATAATGAATGGATGCTCCAAAATGCTGCCATCTACTCCTGTGAAACAGACTGAAATTAATCATCACATTCTAGTCAGGTTAAATCCGAAAATGTGCACTGTTTATTAAGTGCCCCCTTTGTAACTGTTAGTTAGTCTAGGACTAACTGCTTCCAGTCTGGAAAAAGCCCCAACCAGCCCCACCGAGTTTCATCTTTGTTCTAGAATCTTTTTATTTTGTCTCAACTTAAATCACTTCTTCTTCTGTACGTGTAAATGACCTGAAAAATATCTTTTTGATTATACTAAATAAGAACTGTTACAATCAAATGTTCTCTGACAATTCAATATTTTTCTTATATTCTGTTACTCAGTATCATAGAAACGTCAAATTATGCATGATTCATAAGACACTTGGATAAAATCAGGTAAGAGAATCTACATTTTCTAGGCTTTCATCTCTTTCAAATTGCTGACACCTTCTTGAGTCATTCAAACAAAAGCGTCTTGTAAAGGAATCCAGCAAATGTGTGAATAAAATATTTTCTGAAGCCTCTTTTTAGACTATATGGAATAATACAATGAAAGCATGGAAAAGATATGGTATGAATTACTATTATTTCTACATTCAGAGTTGCATAATTGAGACAATATTTTCTAAATGTAGCAGTTTCTTTTGGGAAGAGAAAAAAACCCCACTGATCTTTCAGAAGCAGTGCAGAAGTTTCAGAAATAAACTGCATTTGTTCACATCAGCTAAAGATAAAATCTCTGCTAACTATGAAGACAGATGTATAAAATGCTCTCACATGCAAACCCAATAATCATTTCAAAGTGCAGCTCACAGCTTTTTTGTATATTTAAACACACAACATTATAAATAAAACTCTGAGCACAGCGCACTGATACAGGACTCCTATCGTAAGAGTACAAAAACTTATTTTTCCCCAAGCACAATTTAAGTACGAAAATACATTAGAAAAAAAAAACAACATAAATGTGTTTTCAAAATTATGTTCATTTGGAAACAGTAGCCTTGTAACAACATATTGATCCTTGAGAAGAATAGTATTACTTTTTCCTTAGCTTTATCATCTCTTACAATTGACGGAGCTTTTAAAGAAAGTTTTCTTAAATTGTTAGAACACGTTTATTTTCTTGCAAATTAATTCTTTTTAACTCTTTATGATAGCTTTGAATCCCATAAAGAAAGATGAATTATCACATACTGAGCCCAAGCTGTGAAACAGGAGGAGACAAATAGAGACCCCTACTGTGTTTAACAATGTAGAAGAAATTCCAGACTCAATAGAAAAATTTTCTGTCCTTTTTCTCAGACCACAAAAGCTGTTAGGATGGATTTGAACAGTGGAGGGCACTCTTGCTATGCAAAACCCGGCACTGATCTGGCACACTCGGTGCGATCTATTCAGTAGCCTAAATCTCAGAATTTGTTAAGTAACAGCCACCTGTGGCACAGGCACTAACTGTATTCTGTTTAAAACATTTGCAGTTTCTAATCTGTGCAGTGAAGCACTTCGTTATCTCGAACACTGGCGCCTTTCTACGTGTCCGCAGATGTGGAACAGATGCGAGCTTCGCAAACAGTTTGAAATATTTGCGCAAGATATCATCATACTAAATAAAACCTGTCCTCGGTTTTTCAAGATCATACAAACAGCTATGTGGTTGGTCGTTATGGTTTGGATGCTTTCATTTTGGGCTGTGTAGAGTTTGTGTACAAATATGCTGATGTTTGTAAGAACTAAGTTTATTTGGGATGCATCAAGTTTTATTGGGAATCCTAAAAATGATCGAGGTCAAAATTTCTTAATGTGGTTGATATGAAAAAGGCACTGAAAAACAAAACAAAAAAACCCCAACAAAATAAATTAGATGAAAGAAGCAAAACACTAGACTCTCCATAGCTTTCCTATTTTGAAAAGTATATCATTAACTACATCTTAAACTACATAACTCTTAATGGTGCAAAATGAAGCCTGTCACTCTGTGAGCAACCACAGGAACACCGACAAATTTGTGTTTGGAGGCTCTCAAGAAGAGAAGCCAATTTGAGGACCCAATCCTGTAACTCCTAGGTACCTTAAAAGTGAACATACAAGTACTGGACTCAACAACACTACTTCTTTGAGTAAAAATACCGACAAGCAGGAGTGCTTGAAAGAGCAAACACAGAGCGATTCGACGCCAGTTGTGCAGCTCAGTCATTTTGTTCATTTACCATTCTGTACCCTGCAGTATTGTACAGGACAGCAAAGCACATAAAGATCTAAATAAATTTGTTAGCTTTCAGCATTGCCAGCTTTGGGGACATGACTACATTGGCAAAATCATAAAATAAAATTATCAAATGGCACCAGTAGAAGCGCTCTCCTGAAACACCGACCAGCAAGTCGCTTTCGATCAACTGCAACAAAACCACTGTGGCACCTGCAGGGTTAATTAAGCTGCTCAAGATCCTGGGCTTGACAAAAGGAAACCTTTTTCCTTCTTTAAGAACCGTAAACACTTGTGCTGAACTAGATGGGCATTTGATAAGCTGTACGGCATGTTGCAAACTCCGAGGGATCTCCAGTTAACACTCCAATTCAGTGTTAACACTTAAGAGAACAGTGGTAAGCCGCGCTGCCAAGGTCAACTGCACAGATGTACTAATTGTATTATGAGCTTGACATCTAGTGGCCACCCCTGGCAGGGCAAAGCAGGCAAAGGTTAAATCAGCAAGCCTTGTCAAAGCACTTCTAACTACCCACCCTCTGGGAGAGGCCTGGGGAAGCCGCCTGGCACTCCGCACGCCCACCTTCCGCTCAGCTGCAGCCACTGGCTACGCCATCCCCACACCAGCAGCCACCTACCAGCACCCATCTACCTACCAGCACCCATCCACCTACCAGCACCCACCTACACAGCACCTACCTGCACCTCCCGCACCCATGCCCCATGCCCCCACCCTGGCCGGTCAGCTGGCAGCTCCTGGAGGAGGTCAACGGTCTCCCCAAATATTTCAGTGCGCCTTGTGTCAAAAGCTTGGGAATTTTTTGCCGTCTCTTTTTCAACTAGTGATAGTTGGAGTGGTGAAAAGGGGCAGGGGGAACCACGATTGAAGACTGGCAATAAACACTCCAGAAGGACTCTTTTAATTTTAAGATTTAGCATATCCCACACTGAATGTTGTTCTGGTGTGCTCACTTGGTGTACCCTAACTACAGCAAGGAAAAACTGAAGAGCTTACTCTTTACCCCACTGTCTTTTCACTTTTCAACTGTTCTATCACTCTATCAAACAATTACTGTTCTGTCATTCCCAATTTTGAAAGGGTTTTCCTTGATAAGAAGAAATATACTCAATGTCCAACAAGACTGTAACTGAACTAGCTCCTAGAAGTATATTTTAGTCTAACTTCCTCCTCCTTTTTTTTTGTTTTTATTTATAAATGAAAAACCTTTACTACATTTAGTGGGAAATTTTAAGTGGGTAAAGGAAACAGGATTTTGGCCTTTTACATTGAAATGTAGAATTTAATAAAATACTACTGCTGGAACTAAATTTACTCATGCCTCCTCTGGAAAAAAAAACACCAAAAAAACCCCTCTCATTTTACAAATGCAGTATTACAAAATAAATTATTTTTACATGATTGATTTTTCGAAAATGTGTCAGTACTTAACTATTTCAATGTCATGCCAGACCTACTTTATTATCAGCAAAAGTGATTAACTTGTGTCCTGACTGATGGACAGTCAACAGATATCCTTGTCCTGGCTTGGCAGTCAACAAATCAAAAGAAGGAAAGATATCCAGAAAATCTTACCAGGACTCAACCTATTTTTCAGAAATGGCACTAATACTCGTTCTTAATTTGTTTATTTTTATTCTTTTTTTTTTTTTTTTAAATGCCACCCATTTTTTGAATTGTTGCTTTTCCTCGTTCTTAGGCAAGAAGTAATTTTCAACAGCTAAATGTATGCGTATTTATAGCTTAATTATACAGAATTTAAAACAACACCTTTCAAAATTTTGTCCCTCTCACTCCCAAAAAAAAAAAAGAGCCTTAATGTCTACCTCAGGTAAGACTTCAAGATCAGCACCACCAGATAAAAATTGACCCAGTTTTTTCTACTTTGTTATACCCATATCAGCAAATGGACTGACTGTTGTAGCTTCCTTATTATTCCAAATATTTTGGTATTGCTATCACAATTCAAATAGAGTACTAAAAAAAAAATTACACAAATACAGTTTTACATAGTTTGAATGTTAAGTCTCTAACTGTAATAGCAGAACTATTTATATAAAGTTTCAATTACCATTTCTTATCAAAGGGACAATTTATAGCAAGACTTATTTGGCCTTTTTTTTTCCAAAACAAAAAGCCTTCTCTTACAGTTGCCTCAGAACAAACATTTGCAAAAATCAGCCAAGTTTTACCTTTACTGACAGCTGCTTGTGACTTCTCAAGTTTTAAGACAACAGTGTCTAACTGATGGGGAAAACTCCCTATTTTGGATATAGGAATGTCCCTCCGAAATGTGTTTTTACCCTCTGTATGTGCAGATGGAGTGAACACCCTCCCACGAAGCGGTGAGCTCCACAGCGGGCTGTCGATCCCGCAGCAGAGCATGTGTGTCTGGGCACACACTCCAGAAGAACACCGAGTGCAGTCACCAACTGCTCAAAACTCACTTTACCAGGGTGAAAAAGATCCACTAGTTTAGACTACATTGCATGGACTGAGAAGTGGGGGGAGAAACACGTCCAGTGTTTTAAAAAAAAGATCGCAAAAGGCACCTTAGCAAACTGTCATGACATGGTTCACTACAAGGTATCCCTTCCACCTCAGACTAAACAATGATATATCTTTGCCAGAAACAGCATGAAAAAGTCCAAAGCATCATTTGTCATCATCCTCACCAGAACCTCACTTGTACACTTTAAGAATCACTTTTCAGCATTACAAAAAAAACCCAACACCCTTCATTATCCCTACTCTAAAAACACAAATGCCATATCCATGGTTTAATATAAAAATGAACTGGAGTTGGAGGCATGTGCATTGTATCTATCATTCTGATTTGTTTGTAATCTGTTGAATTAGGCAAGTGTATTAGAAATGTAATTCCAGCTATTACAGTGCTTTATATTTACTGAGAAACTGAGATTATTGTATTCTACAGGCAGTCATTGGAGTCCCTATGCTGCTGCTTTAAAATTATTTCCATCACATCTTCTAATTCAGTAACCTCAAAGTGATGGGGTTTTTTTTAATAGGTGTCTTTTGTTCAGTCTTCTCTAGTGCAATTATTCAAGTAATATAATACCAGCTGCTATCACTTCTTTTCAAAATTATTTTTAAAAAAATGTGGTTTTAGTCTTTCATTTTCAACCAATAATTTCAAACAATTTTCAGTGTAAATCTGTAGTTGCTGACACTGCTAATTATCTTCAGATTTCCCCCAGTTTCTCACCCTCATGACACTGCACTGTTTGAACGCAGCTGTGTTACGCTTTAGCCCAAGCTGGCTATAAAATTATTTGTTCTGATCCAAAAACTTCTGTGGTCATGTTAGCACAAAAGTTATGGTGAGACTGGTCAACTTAAACCCAGCCTAACGTTTCTCTTCCATTCTGCTCCCCAAACTGCCAGGCTTTCTCTCTGCTGCTATCAATGTCCTTTCACTCCAAGGATTATATTTATGGAATGTTCATTTTTAAATTCTTCACTTAATAATGTTTGGGTTTAAGTGATATGAAATAGGACTTAATTAAATAAATAATAAGCTGCGTTTGCTTAATCTTGTGCTAACACCTTCCACCTTTGAAGATAAAACAGCCAAATCAGTGGAAAGGCTACATGTACAAATGACACTGCTTAAATAGTTTGCCTTCTAAAACCCACCAATATTCGTGCACCGGGCAAACTATTTTTGGCCTGTTGCAAAATACGCTCAGGAACTGTAGCAATATCTTCATTCCAGCTGTGAACAGAGACGAAGAACACAGACTTGAGGAAGGTTTTAATTCCGGGGATGAGGAGTGCTCGTTCCATGTGGCCTATGAGGCTGCTTTCGGTAGAGCAATCGTTAGGCTTCCTAATCTAACATGTAAATGATTTACATTACACTAATGTGCACTAGATAGCCCTCTGCTCGCGTAGCCTGTCCCTACCTTGTCCGCATTTCTCAAATGAAAGTGCAAACCTAAGAGCAGCACCACTTCAGCTTGTTAATTGTTACCCACGAAGGGGTTCACTCTGTTAATTAAAATATGTTTTAATAAAAGGAAACATAGCACATTTTGATAACAGCCTCCTAAGGCTGGAAAGTATTTACATTGTTGCATTTTAGGGCTGCTGTGAAAGCCGATTTTGTGCTATTCAGGGACCACAATAATAACGCTTTAAAATTCCTCACTGGGATGCAATGTAGTCCTTTTGATGGAAAGACTGTCTTTCTCATTCGGCAGAAATAAATCCATTCATTTGATCATGTAGTCATTGAGGGCAATACAAAACAAACCAAGTGTGAGAAATTCTATGTGATGAAGTAAACAAAACAAAACCCCCCAAAAAAGGGGGAAAAAAAAAAAACATTTCCATGACAAAAAGATTCTTTGTCCTTAATCTACCCACCATATGCAAGCGTTTCTTTTTAGCATATCTCTTGTTCTAATCTCGGGTGACATGGCTACACAGATAAGATTCACAAAACAAAACAAAAACCTAGTTTAACAATTTTTTTTTTCCAATTTATTAACTCGCCAGGAGTGTCACAATGAAGTACTGGGGTTTTATTTTTCTATATTGAAATGGATTCAGAGCATGTAAAAGTTTCTAATGCTAGTGATAAATTCTTAGACCTAGAACCCACCCCAACAGAAACTGGGCTCAACAAATCTTGTTTACATAATAAAATACTAATTCTCATCTGCTTGTCTATATTAATCTATTTTACACGACCACTGTTTCTCCAGGAAAAAAAAAAATATTTTGGAAAATGCACTGCCTTGCTGTGACAGAAAGAAACATTTCTCTGTGTGACTGTTATTGTTAACAACCAAGTGGGTTTTCCTGGAGAAGTGGCAGTAGCCCCCTCAGCAGCCCTGGACAGTGTGGGACTCACTCCCTGGCTGCCCAAATACCCTGGGAAGGAGCAGGAGGCTTAACGATTTGCCAGCCTGACAGATGTTTTAACCTGATGAAGTGGATTCACGCTGCCTTAAGCTTCAGGGCCATAAAGTTCAGCTACAATAGTCAAAATCCTTCTCAGGCTTCAACTTTGCTGCCTTTCTCTCCCCACAGATGGGATGCAACATAAAAGTCATCGTAGTTTTGAAGCAGGAGAACGACCTTTTTTTTTTTTTCTTTTCGAAGGGAGGGCGAGGGGGGATAAAACAGTGGACAAGGGGCCTACAGAAAAAGTAGAAAATACCGGGGCTCCAACTTGGTTACGCGAGAAACTAAGGAAGTAGTGGACTCTACGCAAAGAGGAAAAGAAAAACTTTCAAGTGGAAGCTCTCAGCTTAGCCCGGGAAAAGTGAGCCCGGGCTGTGGCATGCCTTTGCACACTACAATGCTAAGGGCTACTAAGTAAATTTAAAATAAAATAAAATTTTAATACAAGGAAAAAGTAAGAAAAAACCCTGCAGCCGTCTTCTCAAAAAAAAACAAAAACACCACCAACAAAAAAACCACAGCAAAGTGGAAATGAGGGGTGATTACAGGCCAGATCTTGGCAGCTTTGGACACTTGTTCACCAGCAGCCCAGATGCATAAAAGCAAGTGTGCGTGTGCCTGCGTGTGGGGAGGGAGCGGAGAATGGCGGATGGGCGAGAAAATCACCCTTCCCCAGCGCCGGCAGCCGGCGCGACTGGGGCTGGTGGCGGCGGTGGCACTCGTTCCGTGTCACCTACCACTGACAACAATCCCACTCGCAGCAGAGCCAGCAGGCGAAGGGGAGAAAGCGGCGCAGGGCGGGGGGGAAGGCGAAAAGCTGCTGTTCAACCCTTGGGAAAAAAAAATGAAATCAACTCGCAGCCCCGCGCATCCAAGCGGCCCTGCCCGCTCCTACCGGGGTCTCTTGCCTTCCGCCAAGCCACGATGCTCTGGCTCCCCGAGCGGCCGGGGGCGAAACGGGGGGAGGGAGCGGCCGAGGCAGCCCAAAGCCCGAGGGGGCTGCCCGGAGACGCGCCTCCCCTCGCAGCC
>VWZK01017487.1:0-49768 GCA_013396935.1 Baryphthengus martii | reverse complement strand
TTTTTTTTTTTTTTTTTAACTTGTGAATTGTCACAAATTAAATATGCAACACTCTGGACTGCATTTTGCTATGAGACAATGTGCGTTGGTTCATATAGCATAGCCTGGGTTAGAATCACTTGGAGATGTGCAGAGAAACGGGAGAAAGAACAGAAAACACAGCCTATAATGAATACTTGGTAAAGAAGTGCTATTAAAAGAAAGAAAAAGAGCAGTTTGGGAAAAAAGATATGAGACTGAGTCACTTGAGTAGTAAGAGAATAGTGGTAAGGGCAAAAAGGTGAAACAGAGATGATGAGAAGGGAGATTACACGGACAGAGAGAGAAGGGGCCCGTGTATGACCGTGGGGAGAAAAGGAGTGTTTTGGAAGTGTTAGCAGTGAGTCCGCACAAGTTGGGAAATGAAAAATTACAGCCTTTCTTTCACATAAAAAAATCTTTAGATTCTAAGTAACAGTACAAGATTCTGGAGGATTGAGGTCTATCAAACCTGTGGGTCCTATTTAAACTTTTTTTCTTTGAATGCAGAATGAAGCACCAGTTTGTTTGAAAAGTTTTTAGGCATGAACTGGTACAAAGGCTAACATTTCAATGGGCAGTGTTGATCTCTTTGAACTTGCCGTTAAGAAAATGAAAGAAAAAAAAAAAGAATTCTACTCTGATACTTTGCTTTGCTTTCTAAGACCTCCAGCAGCTACTAGTGAGTCGTACTGTTGTATATCTTTTGTATATATGTATTTTATATATATGGCACAGCTTTTAGCTTGAACTGCTGCTGCTGTGGCCATTTGATATCATACCTTTTCAAGTATGTGCCTTTGATTCCTTTGCTAATGTCACCTGGCAGCACTTTCATTCAAGATAAACCAAAATGGCAGTGGTAGTATTGACTTTCTGGGATCTTTTTTTTTCACCACTGGAAGGTATAAAATGGTGGTAATGGTGATAGGGGGGGAGTAGCAGATAAAATTTATACAGTATCACCTTTGAGTGGCAAACATTTACTTAAAGAGTGCAATAGTGCTCCCAGCTCATGATTTTGGCTATTACAGCAAAACCTCTGCTGTTACTGTGATCAAAAATCAATTGATCAATCACCCTGCCTGCCTCTGTCTGCTAATGGGAACGATACTGCAGAATTTGCTCTCGCCCCCTCTTTGTGAGAATAAAGGAAGAATTTTATTTCCCAGTTTCAAATTTTCCAGAGTACACCAACATTTGCATGTGTGTGCCTGTGTGTCTATGTATATTTGATCATTGTATACAGAGCTGTACATATCCATATAGAGCTGAAAACTGTACTTGCTCACCTCTATTCTCTCTCTGATGTACACAGAGTTTAATATCAAAGTAATATCCAGCCCTGAGCACCTCTTTACAAAAATGATTATCTTCAGGATCTAAGCAGTCAGTTGCAAGTAAGCTGGACCATCTATCCAGGACAGTAGCTCTGCTGTCAGGTGCAGAGGAGTATTTGTGGTTGCAGGAGCCACCTTTCCCCACAATGGGAGATTTCTGACTCGAGGATATTTATTTTTCTGTGCTCTTAAAGAAAATAAATGCAGCTATACAATGTGTGGCAAGCATAACTTCCAAATGCAGAACGTGACCCTCCGGGACACTGTATTAAAATAATGAAAATCAGGAATTCAATCCATTAGGTAGGTTTCTCATAAATTTGGTGTGTGTAATACTGACAGTTAGGCTAGAGAGGAACAGAGACATGTACAAACACAGGGGAAGTGGAACAGAAGTTTGTAGACCAACCACTGATTGCTTATGGTTAGAAAATATTTCCGTGATGGGAAGGTAATTTTACAGTCAACATCAGTAGCTTTTCTGATATTCCTCTAAAACACCTGGTTCAGGCCAATGCCACAGACTGACCACAACTAAGCCAGAGAACTGTCCTCTACCAGTGTGACAATTTGTATGCCCTGTTTTCTGGGCAAGTGTGGATCACATCTGTGTATCTCTGGTGTTTCCTTTGCTTCCCTGTCTCTGGTTCTATGGGAGAATAATACCAACAATATTTTCACGCAATAGATCCATATAACCTAGTGCAAGTTACTGTCTTGGAAACAACCTTTCTTTTATTTAATTGTGGAGGAGACTAGAACAGGGAGAGGGAAGCTGCACAGGGGAAGGAGGAACTGCCATGATGCTGGTGCTGTCCTGCAGGTCTTTCTGTGTGTCAAATCCTGCCCACAATACAAGGCTCATCACTTAACTGCGACACAAGGTTGTTTGCTGAGCTTCACCATTTTCCTGAGTACAGAATGGGGCTGACACTCTCCTAACTTGCAGGTACTGGACATGAATTCCTGCTGCAAAGTGGACGTTGCCTGAATGTGGGCAGCACCACGATGTGAACCTGGGCACTCCTGTCAGGAAAGGGAGAGCTCAGCTGCTCCATTATCCCTTGCACTCAGCACTAGCAGCAGTCCTCTTGTTTTATCACCAAAGAGCTGATTTGTGCAATGGATTTGCTTTTGAGGGAAAAAAACAACCCAACCCTCTTGTAATCCTTGCTGTGGGATACCGACATGTGTGTAAGTTAGGTAGTCTTCTGTTATTTTCATGTGGTTGAGATCTGTATAATTTATTCTAACAGTCAAAAATAGGCTAGGCAAGGTGGTGCCACATAGGTGTCCTACATTGCCTGTTTCGGTAGCTGAGTTGTTTAGACCACTGCTTTCAGAGAAAGATTTTGTATTTGACACATCATGCTAATATCAGTCATTAGGCACGACCACATGTGATTGGTGCTCTATAAATACCTCTGCCCAAATGGTGTGCAATTGTTGCTGGATAAATACCTACCAGAGATAGCTCTGCAGTGGTTAGGAAATAAGTGAATCAGGTTGTCCTACAAGAAATGCATGGAAGTAGGGAGTGAGAGAACACTGCACTAGGCTCCTTTGCAGATGCAGTGACATTGGTTTCAGGCAGAGGTGGCCTCACCTCCAGGACCAAGGGATCCTGCTACTTCTGTCAAGGACTCCTGCAGCTTTTCATGGCTTCCAGGTAGTGCAGTATCAATGGACATCCACAGTGTGGTTTCTCCACTGGCTTCTCCTGCTCAGTGGGGACCACACCAGGAAAGAGGTCTACTGGAAAACTTGGTGGTAGATGGCTGAAATAACTACTCAGAGGATTTTCTGCTATGGCTGATCACTGAAGTGTGGAGTCTGCCTGTCCTTAGCCTCATCACCGATGTTCTGCTGTCACTGTTTGACAGGCTGTCCCATACCCTTCAGCGTCTTTTCAAAGTATCTTCAAGCCCACATGAAAAGCCTCTAGACACAGACTGGCTGGCCTGTGTAAGGGAGTGATTAGAAACTAGGTTCAGGTTGTCTTAGTGGTGGGGTTTTCCAGTTTTGTATCAAGCCTGTGGGCTAAACCCACTCACATTCTTCTATAATTTGAGAGAGAGATAGATTCTTCATCTTAACACAGGAGGTAAATGGAGGTAAGAACAAAAAGCAGTGAGTAAATCTTTGACTTTGTTGATACAGCTTTGCTGAGAAAACTTTGAGTCCAGGTGAAGACAGGAGCTCAGACTTGGGCTAGCTGTGAAGACAAGCTCTGAGTGGCTCCTACACAAATGGGCCCTTCAGCACTGGTGATGTGTTGGTCCAGCCAGGAGACTGCTCTTGGGGTGGCTCCTCAGGCTGTTAGGAAAGCTGCCTTGAATTCAGGTGCCAAATAGGAAATTTAGTCCTTAGAGAGGTGTTGGAGGTTAAGAGGTCCAAGTGTTTCATACGTATGAAGAATGGCAACATCTTAAACATCACTGAGGAAAGGGAACAGTAGGTGGACCAAGAAGCAACAACCATGGTAAGCAAAAACACACCAATGCCTCTCTTATCTGCCACAGTGTTTGCACAAGGCCAAATGAATTCTTTCTTGCAGAATTCAGTAGCCTGACACCCCTAATTATTTGGACCTGCTGAATTCAATGGGAATTGCATCCTGATACAGCATATACTCAAATTTGGCTGTTACATCAGATTGGTGTAAGTTACAGTAATTTTGAACATCTGTTGAATCACAATTAAGTATGATTATGTACTTCACCCCCTATAGTCATTTCCTTACCTAATTATATTCAACCACTTTGAATGCAACTATTGAATTTGCCCAGGTATATTTCTGAGTGAGTACTCCTGTAGCACTGCAAATGCTGTGATGTTGAGGCAAGAAAATACTTTTTAAATTAAGAGCAATTTACAATATGTTACACTTTCAACATTCAATTAAATAATAAAGATATGAGAATAAAATCCTTTTGCAACTCCAGGGAGCCACTGATGGAATAATCTGCAAATAAGATTAAAAGATTTCAGTACAACTAAGATTGCCTTTCATGACCTTAAATGTCATCCACATCAGATTTAATTCCAAACACTGAATTTTTCCTTTTTCATTACTCAGTCCGGGAGAGAGATCATAATGCTTTATCATGATGTAGAAGACGGGTATTAGTATGTGGATAATGCTTTATTTTCTAGAAATACATACTGTTCGATTTATATTTCCATTTCAACAGTAAAACCTTTGCTGTATAATGTGTGTAAAGCTCCCACCTGCAAACATGATTATTCTGTGCTGTTGACATCACATTATTATGCAATCAATACTTTGTCATGACTTGCATATTTTTTAGTTCGTCTGGAAATTTGCTGCTTTATAATTCTGACTGAATGAAGAAATCTTTCCTGCTATCCAAGTGCATTTTTGATTAGCAATTAGATATTTACACATGAGGAGCAAACAGGCTGAAAGAACTACCCCACCCCCCATATATCACCAAGATGATTTAGCCCAAGTGAAACTTCAGTTGTGCATAGGAGTCTGGGGAGGGGGGAAGGAGGAGGAAGAATTACGTTTTCACTTGGTATGAAAGCAACCGTTTAATATGAATTAATTTCATAGGGAAGCTAATTCTGGGCTGTGCACTGCTTAGCATATTATCTGAAGTGATTTAACAAAGCTTCCTAAAGTACTGTTTGAGTTTGGGCTGAAGAGCTGATACCAGAGTTTCCAGGTGGACCACCTGACAAAATTATATTACAAGATAACCATGACCCATAAGAAGGATTAATCAGATTCTTTTCAAGAAAAGATTCAGAAATCCTTGAGAGTCACCAGCACAACTGATTGCCTTGTGTGGGGTGTGTAGTTGTATTCTCTTGCGTTCTAGAAAAAATATGCAAACTTAGGCTACCATTATTTATTTCCTGCTTGTTTAAGGAAGGTTTCAGCTGGCAGCGTCAAACCACCCAGCTGAAAAAGCAGCAAGTTTGAGAACTGCCCTGCAAGGTATCAGTTAAAGAGACCTCCATTACCAGTAGATGGCTAGTAAGGCAAAGATGTGAGAGGACTTCAGATATGTCTGTTTAGGAGTCAGGCAGTATGGGAAACACGGCTGCCTGGTATGAATAGAAATCATGTCCCTACCCTTGGGAGCTTAGGATGCCTGAATTTATAAGGGATCTTCCCTGGCAGGTAACTCTCCATTAGAACCACACTTGTGGTTTAATTTGGATGTATCAGGCCAGATCTATTTTCACAGGAATGATTTTGCTTTGATTAACGGGTGTTTTCTGATAAGGCTTAGTGCTGTCAGAGCATTCTTTACCAATGGTGACCTCAGGTCTTGTACCTGTTACAAGGAGCTGTGATGCCACCTGCTTTGTATTCAGATGCCATAGTTTTCATTCATTTCAAGCATCTAGAAAGCTACTTGCCTACATTGGATGACAAATATTGACACATTTCTACCTAATGCGGTTTATGCATCAGCCAGCTCATAAGAGTTCCAAAATGCACTAGCTGGCATGAACTTCAACAGACAAGGCAGTAATGAAGTCTGAGTTAGGACCTGGGCTTTCTAGCTGTCTTCTGCAGGTGTCCTCTAGTGCCCACACCTATGTTTATGTAGTACAGCTTTACCGATTCTTTGATGGATCGTTACAACCCCAGTGATACTATGATGCTCCTCAATCTCATCATCTAGCATTCAAGCAAGGACCAATTAGAAGTAGACTGACCTGATTTGTTTAGAGTAGAATATGTACTTTTAAATCAGCGTTCAAGGACAGATCCTCAGCTGGTGAAAGTCTATAAATAATATCTATTTGCAAACATTATTTGACCACGTACTGAATTGAGCTTCTTGACAACTCTATGAAACACTACAGCATTATTCTCCCCATTGCATTTCAGATGAGGTTGAGGCCAGATGTTAAGACTGGTTTGTTCCAGTTGGAATTGGTGAGCACAATCCATGAGACATGCTCTCAGAGCTGGCAAGAACATGGAGCCCTTTCTTGTATGAAGGCAGACAACATTAGAAGTTGTGTCTCCTGAAGTTCCACCTCAGTTGTCACCAAAAGGCCACTCTCTTGGCACTAACCTGTTCCATTTTGTTCCACCCTAAAGGACCATCCAGAAGACAAAGTCAGATAAAGATGTTTGGCATCCTGTACTAGCCACATAGTGTTTTAAGTAACTTGGTGCTTTCTGAATTTGCTTTCACGTACACTACTGGATATTCTCAATAACTCATAAATGCTCATGTTTTGGAGCCTCCCTTTGCCTTGCTCTGTTTGGTACATGGTACTCCCTCCGATAGGGAAGTGTGATCTGAATTGAGAAAGGAGACATTCTCTATGGAGGACACCCAGCTGTGAAAATTTAATTTATTTTTTTTTTATCAGAACCTTTGCTTGTTGAGTCCTATTTTTTTTTTTGTTTGAGTATATGTAGAGCAGAAATATGCAACTAGTTTTCAATGACATGCTGTTCAGGCTGTGAAAAAAGAAATTTTAAAGAAGTTAACAGCAGTTTATTTGTAAGAGCAAGCGATCAGAGCTCTTGCATATGTTAGTACAGAAGGTCAGCATAAGACTTCATAGCAATGGGAGAGAGAAAAATTTCATTCTTTATAGGACCCAGCTACAGTCACTATGACTGAAATACAAGTCTTAAGTGGAGAATATGCATCAATTTCCTTAATGAGGACAGTAATGATGCACCATAGCATCGAACCAAAAGCAAATGAGCAGTGTTGCAAAGAATACAAAGTTTCTCCTTCATAGGAAATTTCAGGATTTCAAGATTTATCTGGCTTCTGAAGCAGAGTAAAATCAAATCACTTTAACTGACGTTTTCAAAACAATTTCATTTTAAGCCTCAGCCTTTAATCTCAATTTAAAATATAACACAATCTGAAGGAGTAATTTCAAAATGAGAAATGGAGTCACTGTTCTGAAAAGGTTAATGCAGGGTATTTTAACCTTACTGAAGGAGTTGTAATTGTTTTCCAGATTTTGTTGAAGTTGACACTTTCATAGAAGAGCTTTGTTTTCAATCAAACAGCAGTTTTCCATTGAAAAAACATGCAGTTGGAAAACTTCCACTCAAACTAGCAGACACACGGGAGGTTAGTAGATAAGGAGAATATAATTAGCTACAATAGAAATTTTGTCAGAAGGCTGAGGCTAAGAGCTCTCATGCGCTGGCTGAACACCACTGTGCTCCTGAAAAGAGGACAAGTGATGAGGGGCTGTTGTTTTGCTCTTCCTCTGCAAGGTGGCTGCTCCTGTGCTATACCAGTGTCCTCCCTGCCTAATCACACTGGTCTGACACTGACACGCTGGGGATGAGGAAAGATGACTGCTTACTGAGGACCTATTTTTGGGAGAGGATTTGATCACATGCTCCACTTTTGGTGCGTTAGCAGTTACGCTGAGGTCTGGGGGAGGTCTTGCAGGAGGAGCTGGGAGACAGCAGCAGCACTGCTGGGCTGCCTGTGTTCGGCTTTCTCAGATTTCTCCTTCCCAAGATGTGGTCTCAGAAGATCACACTGAGGATGGTGGGATTGCAAAGCATCGATTTCTGCAGTAACAGACTTTCTATTTCTGATGACAAATGAAAGAAAAAAGGAATGCTAGAAATCATAGAGTCATAGAATACTAGGGGTTGGAAGGGACCTCTAGAGATCATCAAGTCCAGCTCCCCTGCCAGAGCAGGATCACCCAGGGCAGGCCACACAGGAACAGATCCAGGGGGGTTTGGAAAGTCTCCAGAGAAGGAGACTCCACAACCTCTCTGGGCAGCCTGTTCCAGGCTCTGTCACCCTCCCAGGAAAGAAGTTTCTCCTCATTTGAGGTGGAACCTCCTGGGTTCCAGCTTGTATCTGTTCTTTTTTTGTCCTATTACTGGGCACCACATAAAAGACCCTGGCTCCTTCCATTTGACCCCCACTGCTCAGATATTTATAGACACGAATCAGATGCCCTCTCAGCCTTCTCTTCTCCAGACTAAACAGCCCCAGTTCTCTCAGCCTTTACGTTTACCCCCAGTTTTAAAGAGATTATTATTCAGGGTTTTTATCCTCTTTTTAATAGATGACAGGAAGCATTGATATGCAGCTCAGCAGAATATTTTGCTAAGACAGGAATCACTGTCTTAAGACAAACTTCTTAATCCTGTTGATTTTACAAGGGCACACACTCATTTCTGGAATGTGAGAAGGATCTTCCTTCACATTAGAAGTAATTCACACCAAGAAGCATCAGAAAGGAGCTGGGGTAGAAGGAAAATAGTTTCCTCTTCTAAGAGAAGCAGCATAGCAAAAAATAATTGGCCCAAATAGCACTGCTCAATTTCTCACTCAAACTCATTTAGCTAACAAGGGTCAAAGCCCATTTTCGTGTTGAAAGGGTAAGATGACTTTTTATTAAGGCAAGTATGGCTCTACTTGTTTTATGATTATTTCTACCAAACCAGAATCTGCGCACTGAAGATGACTGTATTCCAGTTAGCATCACACTTTGCAAGGGAAGCATCCAACCATTGTGAGAAAATTGTGTTTCTGTATTAAACTAGCTGACTGTGGAGGCCTGGTGTTCATTTTGCTTTGTTTTTAGTGTGGGTATAAAATGATGCCGAAGATTTACACAGGTTCAAAACTCAGGCACAGTTAGTCCAGAAAAAAAATGCACCAAGGGCTATTAAACACAAAACCTGTGGCCCAGGATATTTGGAGCAGCAGACTGTTGGGAGGTGCATTAATATGTCAAAAAAGTGTAACAAAAAGTTTGTCCGGCTCTCTTCCCTAAATAGTTTCTCTCTGGAGAAGACTGAAATGATGGGGTTAAAGCTGCATTTTAAAAGTTAATCGACAGAATATGTTTTAGTGTGGCTACAAAAGCAGTCTCTTGAAATCTGAAGGTACCCAACTTAGGCAGCCACCAGCCTGTGTCTTTAGCAATGTGTTTTTTTTGCTGGTGAGGTGCACATGTAAGAAACAACAGGTTATTGTTTCTTGCCTGAAAAGTAGCAGTTGATTGAATACTTGATGCAAGTATGTAGCAGTACAAAGTAAAAAAAAAAAAAAAGACAAAACAAACAAGTTCCTCAAAATGAACTTTCCTAAAAAATGAAATTCCTCATGAATCAAAGCCAAGTGGGGCAGAGGAGCAGTCTGTCTGAGCTGGGGCAGCAGTCAGTTATTAAAACATGCTAACAGGACTGCAAGCAGCCCCTCACTCTCCTTAACTAGAACGTGGAAAAAGTGTCACAGTGAAGCCAAATTAATTGGAGCGGATTTCTGGCATCCTTTCTCTGAGTGGTCAGACTTTGCATCTCCTTCAATCAACACAAACTGATGTACTCAAAGTGATGCTTCTCTGTGGCCTTAGTTTCCTTGGCTTCCTAGGATTAAAAATGCCCGTAAATTAATGCCCTAAATTAAAAATGCTTGTAAATATTCTGATTTTGCACTGTGTAAAGAGTGTTTCTAGGACTTCCAGGCTGGCCTTGCAGTCTCTTAGAAAGACATGAACTGATCTTTTTCATTCTACCTGAATGAATGCAAATGAGTGATACTTGTGGTCCAATTCCATATTCTCCTTGCTGCTCCTATTTGCCTTAAAAAAGGATCACACAGCTTTGCTCATCCCCACTGATGCATTAGGTACAGCGCAAGGCATTGATGGAGTCCAAATGCAAAAGAAATCCAATGAAAGTCTTTCCTCCTTCCCTATGCAGAGTGATGCTTGGAACCAATGGAAAATTAACTGCAAGTGGCTCAAAATCACTGACACTTTATTGCCTGCTGATTTCTCATTGGAGCATTTCAGTCTCCTTTCATTTACACACATTTCCTCTTTTCCAATGGAAGGGGCACTTAGGAGCAAATAACTTTTCTGCAAATTGGGCCATATGTCTAGTCCTCCAGAGGCCCATAGTTTCAGCCCTTGTCTAGAAATTTCGGAATAAATCAGAATACGACAAACTCTGCACTAGAAGTACTTCACTGTGTCTGTGAGAGCTTTTCCCTACAAATGGACTTACTACTTGAATTTGAAATCCTTTGCTTTTCTGAAAAGTCTCCGATCCAGCATCTAACAGGAGAAATGTCTCTCGTATCCCAATCTCAAATGACTTTCTTACTGGATCTTTTCCTGGAAAGCATGTCCAGCAGAATGTCACAAGCCATCATTTTTCAGTCTAGCCAACAGTCACCCTTTTCATTAACTTGACTTTCAATAGATACGTTTTAAGTGGGTAAGTAGCCCACCTGCGATAGCATTAAGTACATATATAAGAATATACATCGCAATATATTTTCAACCCACCAGAGCCATTTCCTCCTCTTTTGTTGCCTTTTATGACCCCGATGTCGTTTGGAATAAACTTTAATTGAGTCATTTTGTCATCCACTGAGCAGCCTCCATTAACAAGCCTTTCCAGCAGTCAGTGCTAGTAGCGGGATCTCTGTCACAGGCAGTTGCCACTTAGTGAAGTTTCACAAACATATCTTCATTATTTATGCATGCTGGGCTTTATTACCGACACCAGGTGTGAGCCAGGAACACTTCACTACACACAAGCAGCTAAAGAGGTCAGATGTCAGCGTTAAAGTAATAACGATAAAAAAAGGGAACAAGAGAGGTGTGTTCTCATGTCACTGTCAGTTGTCCTGCGCCTCGCACGGCGCTGCAGTCCTACTCCTGCTTTATAGTCATGTTTTAAGCAACCATTTCATCCCTGGGAGAACACAAATGTCCCCAGTTTCTGATGACTACAAAGGCAACGTTTTGACCTGAAGGCTTGCCGTGGTTTCATGTGAATGTGTATGGAAGTACGTAAATCCTGCACAAGCACAACTATGTGTATTATCCTGTGAGTGAGCAAGCCTGTACTCCTAAGCAATTTGTAATTCCTGGTATAAATGTCTACAGAGCAGTGGAGTTGTTTCTGGTTTACCTGACTGGGGATGATTAGCGTCAGGTTCTCTGTACGTGTCTGAATATACGGATCACGGTGAAAAAATGTGACAAAACATTTCTAAGCTCTAGAAAATGCTACATACAGAATGACTTTGTTGATCTGGATTTATTCCACTGAAACCAAAGAAATTACAACAGATGTAGATCAATGTATATAAGTGAATCACGACCAAGAGTTCTACAAGTGTCATTCTGGTTTTGTTAAAGTCAGTGGGAAAAAAATATATATATTCCTATAGACCTTGACAGGGTGAAATTCAGCCTCAGATTTTAAACCTTAGGAAACCTACTACTTTAGAAAGGCACGTAGGAGTTTTGAATTATCATATTATACTTGTAATATATGAAAGAATTAAAAAATTTAATTAGGGAATCCTTCTTAGGTCTTAGCAAATTTGGCACACTAAACGCACAGCAAACGTCTACTTTTAATTAAACGGCTTCTCCATAAAGGCTTTTTTTAATCACCAGTTTAAATAAGTGGGAATTGTAATGATTCTTAAGAAAGAGTGGAGAGTGGCTGAAAACATGCACCTGCATGCAGTTAGGAGAGAGTATTGTGGAAAAATGTTATTGAGGCTGTAGGAAAGCTTTCTTTATGCTTAATGTGGTGTTAGAATGATGAATAATGTCATAATTCTCACTAAAACTGGAAAATCCTTTTACAGTAGCCTGTTAGAAGCTGATGTTAAGCTTTAAAAAAGTCCTTCATCATTAATGCAGTCCAAATTTGGGAACCTACGCTTATCAAAAAGAAGGAGTGCAATGTAAAATATACCAGCTTCACCAAGTGACAATTAAGCTAACATTTAAGAAATATAAGATGAAAAAAACACATGAACTTGAAAATTATATTTTAAACTTTCAAACTTTGGACTTTTCCTATGTTGTGTTTTTTTTGTTTGGTTTTGTTTTTTTAATTTTAATTTATTTTTTTTTAATTTTCTTTAAAAGCCCTGGTTATACATGTAATCACATCTCCTTGTATTTAGTCTTACTGCTGAAGTAGCTTAATTACAATCACATGTTTATCTGGTAGTTCTTACTTTGTTTTAGTCCACACATTTTATTTAGAGAGTGGTGAGATTTAAAAGTCTTATGGGATACCAATTTCTAGAAAGCTTCAAGCATCTCGACTCATGCCTGTCTCTCTTGCACCACGCTTTTTCTCATCCAGGCAGTATTTTGTGTGGTGTTTCTTCCATGGACATATATCCCGCCATTTAAAACTATATGAAATAATGTGGAAAGATCCTCTGACAGGAAATTAGGAATGACATGTTTAAGATAAAGGGGCGCAGCCACTGAAACAGTGTCTGATGAAGATTTAGAGTGACGGCTGAACCACGTGAATTGTTTATCCATTCTGCCACACTACTGCTGCAAGCCAAGAGAGGTGTGATAATTTATTTGGAAAACCACAGCTTAGTACAGTGAGAAAAACTAATCTACCACTGCTCTGACAGGCCAGGCAGATAGATATGAAAAAGAGAAACAGATCTATTTCTTGAGATATAGGCAACAATTATGAATGAATAGACGGCCACCTTAACATAGGAGTTGCCATCTCTCAGCTGCTTCAGCAGATGGCCTACTTTGTGTACTCTGCTCCAAGTTACTCATTCAGGGTTTGATATTTCTGAATATAATGCATCATGAGATTTTTTACAGATCAATACATGTTTATTAACTATGTTCTTGACTGTGGCAAGTTTGTGCTTCAGACGAGGACAGTTGCTTTTGCTGTAGGGTATGTTAGGATGTCTAAGCTATTTAGCCATGACAGTAACATGACATTATTTTGTTTACCAGCATCTACCCCTGAATTTTCCATTCCTCTGCTGTCTCCTGTCTCCTCCTCAGTTCCTGTATTTTCCGTCAAGTGGTCCAGCAGCTTTCAAGTACTTGCCTCCACAGCCTGGGTGCTGGTGCCATCCTGCAGCTGTCCAAGGGAGGCTGCAGCCGGTGCAGCCTGAACGCGCTGCTGCTGCTTCAGTACTGCCGGCTGCATCTTTCTCGTGTCCATTAAAAATGAGAAGTGGGCTGAAATGCCAATTAGATAATGTCGACATTTGGCAAACAGAGCTGTCTGCGAGTTTGCAGGCAGTCTGGGCAGTGTCACAACGAATCTGTCAAGAGGCATAGAGTCTCCTCATGGGATTCAAAATCCAGCTGTCACTCAGAGCTACAGTATCTGGGCTTTGGGTGTCAGGGTAGGCAGGGGAGAAGGGTAATTTCCCTATGGAAAGTAGGTGAAATACCTTCCTTGATTTCTATGGCACCCTATTGAGATCCACCAGCTTGGGACTTGAAGTTACTACAAGGAAAACATCTCCATGTTAAACTTCCTAGAAGTGATCTTACAAGATGCTGACACAAACCTTTACAAAACAATGAGCTGGGTTTTCTGAAGACTTTCAATGCATGGTTTTGAAAAAATCCAACATATCCCGAATTACGAGGCTTTGTAATTTGCTCATGTGAGTTGTAAAAAACTGTTGCACCAAGACAGAAGAGAATAGATTGAAGGGCACTCCTGGTAAGGACACATCCATCAATTCTCACCTCTTCTCTTGATTACTGGCAAACCAATTACTGAAGTACCAGAGCACATGCTGACAAGTACATGGCTTCACTTCATTAAAAAATGCAAATCTATATGATGTCAAAAAAAAAGTTACTTTCAAACAAAATGTCAACAACCCTTTGCTGTTTTTTCTTTGTTTTCTTAAAGTATTTATACAAAGCTGCATAACTGTCTAGTAGATTCCTCAGAGGAGAGGAGGGGAAAGGTAATATTCAGCAAGTGCTTGGAGTTGTGGCTGCAAGTCTTGAATAATTCTGTTCCTCTGTCTCAGAAAAGGAAAGGACTAAAACCACGCTGATGAATCTTAATCTTATTAGAGATCCATGTCTCAGCTGATCTTGTAAAACTACAGACTGACTGCCATGAGTGACACTAGCTTGGGGATTAGAGCGTCAGGGGACCCAAGAGAGAAGAAGTGACATCCAGAATATGAGAAAGTAGACATTGGCCAGGGAAAACCCAGGATACTCGACTGTGATAGAGTATTTATCAGTCATCCTGTGCAATCAGCCAAAGCTTGCTTGAAGATGACTCCATGTCCTGATACTCTTGGCAGCTGGGAGATGCACTGATGTTTTCTGCAAACACAGAAATGCTTTATGGCTGACTTTTCATAACCTTGCAGCTTGTAGACTTCTTTACACCTATGCAGAGTCCTCACATTGAAGTTTTTCACTCAGATTTGAGATAACTTTTCATATTGAGTTTACACAGAAGCCAGTGAGGTAAGGAGAAGGAAGTGCACTGAGCACGTTGATACAAAACATCATTTCTGAATCAAACTCACACAGCAACTCTCTGTCTTTAAAACCATGTAGGCAAGATTGCCATTTTAGACAGGTGGATGTTCTGGCATCATTCTCCCAGCAGGAAAAATGTGACACATTGAAGGAGAAATCCAGCATTTGTTAGACATGAAAAAAGACAATGAAAGTTAAACAGTGCTTTAACATGGGTGTCAAGATAACACTTGAACCCATAAGGTATACTGCAATAATTGGTTGTGTTTGGATTTTTTTCTCTTTTGAAATTCATCACTAATTGAGGACTAAGGTTTTCATTTCCCTCAGCAGCTTGCGTAAACAAGGAGAGATTGTGCTAAGCAGACTCCTGAAGTATCAAGGGCCTGTTCTGCAGACAAAACTTCAGACTCAGCAGCACAGCTCTGGCTAACACTCAAGATAAGACAGAGTGGTCCCTGGGCCTGTGGTGGGAAAGTGCCCTTATGACACTTAAGCCCAATAAGCTACAAGAATTAAGGCAAAATCGAGTTTCAAAAATGCAGACTTAGAAAAACAATGCAACCACTTTCTTTTATTTCCCAAAGTCTACTACACAGTAATCTGAAAGTCTTTACATCTTAACTTCGCAGTGGCCAAGGAAAGTATTTTCTTGTGGAGAAGAAAAGCAGAAATCTGTTCCTTGCAGGGTGATGGTGGAGAGCAGTACTTGGAAGAACAAAGAGTCAGAAGAGATGACACTTCAAAAATGCTTTGGGGCAGCAACCTTCCTAGAGGGAGGGGAGAGAAGGGAAAGAGAAATATGGAGCGTCTAGGCCCAGTGGCAATGTGGTGTGGGAAGAGGGAAGGTCAACATGGAGAGCTTGGGGTGGTAACTGGAGAGCTACACCGAGAAGCACATCAGGCAGATCCTTTTGGCATGAACGTGCTTACTTTGAAGCACACTTGTTTCTCAGAAGGCTTGCAACCATGTTGTTGACACGGGCCCTGCTTCCCACAGCTTCTTTCTAGAAATGAGCTAGAGCATTGTGAGATCCTAGAAGGGTCTGGGCTCTAGCAAGCTGTAGAGGAGTCACTCACCCGTGTCGTGCTGCTGCCAGGTGCTTTCCCCTCTGCATCTGTAAAGACTCCGGTGGCGAATGCCCCAACATACTGCAGAGAGCACCCACAGTGAAAGAGGAGCTTTGCAAAGACTTAAATTCCCTGTTTATTCACTGTTACTCCATCTGTTCTCCCACCCAGGAGTTTCCTGGCTACCTCTTAACATTTCTACGTGTTTTATAAAGAAAAGAACCCCTTGTACTTATATAATGCCGAATTTGATACAAAAGCAGATCTCCTGAACCCATCCTACATGCAGGATTTCCACCCCTACCTTTCATATGACATTTGTGTGCCACATAGGGGAGCATTTTTAGATGATAAGCCAAGCTATCTCAGAGGCCTCATAAACACTATGGAAATCCCTGGGGCTGGGTAAATGTAAACAATAACTGCAAACTCCTGCCTGGAGGGTTTTTTTGACCCAGCTAGTTATCTCCATATTTTTAACGTCTCTATCACAAGCTTAGAATGTGAAGGAAGATTGCTATAGTGTTTGTTCCTGCATTAGTCACATCTGAAATCATCTGAAGAGCAGTTGTTTGGTGTTTTGGTTTGGTTTGGTTTTTTTGGTTGTTGTTTGATTTTTGGTGTGATTTTTTTAAAAATTTTTTAAATAATTGTGTGATCACATGATAACGTATTTATATATATGTGTAAAATTTGGAGTAATTGTCCCACTGGATAAGTTACTCCCATGTGTTGGACCAGATCCCCAGTTTAGACTTCCTTGAGATGAAAGGCTGCAAAGTCTGCTGTAGTGTAGTGATGTGTCTGTCTTCCCTGCAGAAGATCTTCAGCCAGTGGTTAGTCCCTAGGACAGTGTAATCACTGTGATTATTTGGGGAGGGATGAGGTAAGAAATGTAAACAGCAGCTTACTTTTATGGGTGTTGGTGTTCTATCATATTCTTAGTGCTTTGCCTTATGTCCAATGAATAAGAACAGGCAAAAGAACCAACCCAGCAGTTCCCCATCAAATTCACTGGGCTTTAATTTCACAGTCTAGACTATGTGCTTGTAGACTTGGTTAGTGCAAGAAGAAATGTTACCTAGTGCTCTGAACTCTGCAATTCCCAGGCAAAACCAAGACCAGTTTAGGAAAGCACTTTTTTCCATAGATACTGTTTTACAAGAGGGAAGTTTAAAAATATAATAATATTTTTAAGTTGCCTTTATGTCTACATAAATGCTGCTGTTAAATGCAACACGACACTAAAATAATGGAAAGAGATCTGCGTGCATGAAAGTTGGGGGTAATCTATAATATTTATATTTAATTTTCACTTTTGATGGCCTTTCTCTATGATTAGTGACACTATATCCCCTGAAAGTTCAGGTAAACAGTTTCCCTTGTTGTGTGTTCAGGATTAAATGCTAAATATCACTGGAGAGGGGAAAATTAATCTCTTAAGAATGAAGAAAGGGTGATTGTAGAAATTCTGTGGGGAGATTCATGCTGAGATATAAAAACTGAAGCAAATTTTAACTGTATGACTGTCTTTTGAGTTTCGTGGTACAGTAGATTCAAGGCCTCCATTTTGCACTGTTTACACAACATTTTGGTGGCAGTCCACGCAGTGCTTTGTGCTCCCTGGCTCCTACAACACTGAGGGTTTATTATCAACCTCCAGCATTAGTTTTCCTTTATCAAGTTCACCACCACAATTGACAGGAAACAAGGTGCATATAAAATGGAACACCATGGTTAAGTATTTTCCTGTAATACGTTAAATCTTGTGTTGAAATGTTTTAAGGTTAATTGGCAAGCACATTTAAAAATTATCACATTAGTGAACAGCACAAGCAATTATTACATTCTATCAGTCACTCAAAGAGAGGGATTAATCTGTGTTAGGAAAAGATTCATTTCCTGTATCGTGGAATTTTTTTTTTTTTCCCAGCAATTATGAATAGTATCAGATTTGTCTTTTCCATTACATTTTTAAGGAGAAATATTTACTTATGTTAGCAGACAATTGTGATTATGGCAGACAGACATGATTATGCCACTGTTACTACTGAATGAATAGATGCCCTTCTATGATGCTTCTTTTTTTCAGTCATAATGATGCACCCATCCTGTACGTGGCAATATTGGCATTTAAAGCTGTAACACGGATACAAAGAAATCTGTTGGAAGGGAAAGTCCCTGAGAGCACAGGCTCTGTTCTTCTCTGTGTTTTGCTGAGTTCAGTGCAATGAAGCACTTAATAAATAACATCTAATCCAAGATAGCTGCTGACCATTTTGGAGTTTTGATATTTGTATCCATTAATTATCTGGGCTTTTTTATTATTTTCTTAATGAAAACTATCAGTTTGCAGAACAATTTGTGGAAAGGATATTTTCTTTGCCCCCTTTGAAAAAAAATGGTCTTCCTTTAACTGGCCTTTCCAGTTGATAATTTTGCCTGTAAGCCACAATACAGTGTTCTTGGTAACTCCTTTACCAATGCCAAACGAAAAGCAAAACAAAACATACATTACAATAGCTACCTGTATACTCTGATGGCTTAATACATCCTCACTAGGCATCTGAACCTGGAGAAAATAAAGAGAAAACAGAAAGAATAAGGTTTGGACCTGATAAGCAGTAGTTTTAATAACCTGATTTATGGCAAATGAAAGAATACATGGGTATTCTTTCTGCTGATGGTTCATGCAGGATACTATTACTCTGGATGTTAATTGAAATACTGTGGGTTTTCTCTTGCCTTAATAACAGAAAAATTAATTACAGCTAAAAGGAGCATATAGCTTTATTAATTCCTCATCTGAAAATAGTAAAAACGGATACATAAAGTATAGATACATCATATACCCACCCGTCCGGTTGTATCCACACGTATAGAAAATAAGTATTTCCTCAGTAACAGCAGATACAGAGTCCACACTATCTAAAGCTACACATAAATTTTCTTTATAATTATATTTAGGATGTCTTTATGTAGAAAGGGATAGTAATAGAGAACAGTGATAAATTTTCCTGTTATTAATGCTAAAGTTTGCGTTTCTGCCTGAGCAGTTAGGAAAAGCAAATATTATTGATGCGTTAAAAGGAAATACTTGTTAATAACTAGATAATTTTAAGATGTTGGGTTCATACCATCTGTTAATCTTAGTTGTGATTAAAGAGGTAATCCTAATGCCCATTATTCCTAATGACAAGACCAAGCAGGCTTAAAGCATTAGCCGTCGGAGGCCAAAGAGAAGAAGCAATGAAGGATATCAGCAATCTTAGCCACAATTGAGGAATTGGCCCGTCCTCTGCACAACAAAAGTGATACAAAAGAATTACACCCTCACTAAAGTCTATTTCCTCGTATAATCACACAAAATGATTTTTCTTAAATATGATAATAAATCACAGCAAAAAATCAATGTGGCAGGGCCCAACTGCTACGGCCTGATAACGCATCAATCAATATTTAGTATTTAGATTTTAATTAATACATAGCAAAGCAGAGGCCTTTTAAGAGAGAAATATTATCTCAGATAAAAAATCCTGCACTGTTAGCATGCTAAAGTTGTTGCTCATATCTGCCATTGATCAATCTACTGGAGTTGTGATTAAAAACCCTTGAAAATACCAGACAAGAGCATAAAACAGAGGGCCAAAGAGAGGACGTCGTAGGCATCTCCATCCGCAAAGCCGCTAATGTGGGGTGTCGGGAGAGCTCGAGGCAGAGAATCGCACGGTGTCAGCTCAGTGCAAAATCCATCCCTCCAGCATCGCTGAACAATAGTCTAACAAACATGTGGCTCAAGCTACGGTGCTTGAGCTACTGGAAAAGAAATGCCCGTTATTGGGCTGAGGGCAGAACGTGCATCTCCTGACAGTCAGCCCCTCCTGCCCCCTGCCCTGAGCTCACCTCAGGTCACAGCTGCTTATGAGGACTTAAAGAAATTACATGATCACAAATTATTTTAACATTGGCTCTTAATTTTTTTTTTTTTTTGACTGAAGATGATGTCCAGGGATTTATTCTAGCCCTGTTCACTGTCTGATTACACTGAAGACAGATGAACTGGATTAGAAAACATAAAGCAAGAAATGTTTTCACAGTCCACCTCTCTCTTCTTCATAATTTCTGGAAAACACTCTGGACTAGGTCCCTATATTTAGTTTCAGTGGGGATGATCTCATTTGCACAAATCTTAAAAAAAAAAGAAAAAAAGAAAGAAAGGAAAGAAAAGAATGAGATTGATGCTTTTTCTGAACACAATTCAGGTCCTATTGAAGCCAGTAGCAAATGTCTCCAGACTTCGGTGGCTGTAGCACCAGGCTGATGATCCAGTCTTTATATATTGGTTTTGTTTTCCTCAGGACAGATTCCAAGGCAGTGTAATTGAAATGGTAATAATGAGAGGCTTTAACATCAGCTGACATTTTCCAAACAAGAGCCTGCATTTGGCTTGAGTTTACTTTTCTTGTATATAATTTATGAACAACTAAATCACTAAGGAAGAACTGTGTGTTTTCTTTTTCTTTCTTTTTTTTTTTTTTCTCAAAAAATATTTCTCAGAATAAGGATGTGAAGAGCACCAAAGAAGCCATTTGACCCTACAGCTCAGTTTACCTCACAGCTTTTAGAGACACAAAGTACATTGAATTTCCAAGCTGAATTCTTCAGAGAAAAACAAAAGGAAAAATATTACTTGTTTTTTAACTCATGAACCTGTCAGTTTCTGTATGTGAAATAGTTCAGAAAAAGAAGAGGAAATAATTTATAATACTTTAACCAGTTACTCCGCAGAATTTGTGTAAATTGTGCAATGATGGTACATAGGTCAAATTCATACGTGGTGCAGGTAGAGCTATTTCTTGATTCAGCAGTATATTAAAGGGAGGTTATTCTTTGGGTGTAAATTGACCATCAGTCAGAGTGTAGCTCCATCCAGCTGTGTCAAGGCAGTGCAACCTGTCTCAGCAAAGCCTTCAGCCAGGGTAAAACGAATATAACTTATTCAGATGGTGGGATGTGGAGCATGGCTGAAAAAGCAAATGTCATGTGGACAATTTCCTCCCCTTGGCTGCTGGCAAATAAATTCTGCTTGTTCTGTGTACTTAGTATTTGGTGCAAGTTATGCAAGCTCGTGCCTGGTAGGCGAGATGTAATAAAAGCATGCGAGGGAGCAATGTCATCACAAGCACTTGACCTTCCCCTCTGGCGCTATGGAGGCTGTATATTTTGTGGCAAGCGTCGCAATTGTCTTTATGTTGGTGTTTGCTATTCTGGATTTTCTTCCTGCTGTATTCAAGCATTAAAGCTCTTAAAAAGACCATATGTCCCAACCTGCTCTGTCCTCTTGGATGAGGGTGCCTTCATCCCTTAATTTGGATATTTGAATTTCCACAGCTTCTCACCATAATCAGGTCTTTGTTCTCCTATCTCGTTTATTCCTGTAATCTGCCACTGAAGGAGCTTCTGCTACCTCCTGTAACCTCAAAGCTTCGGAAATATGTGGGAAAAGAAATAGATCAGAAACAAACAATTCTGATGACCTGAGTAGGAGATGTTTCTTAATCCGGGTGTGAAAGTATCTGGAGGTTGATAAGGATTATAAATCCAAAATAATACTCCAATCCTTCAATTACAAATTGCCATAACCTGGACTCAGTGTTTGGATCTGTAAAAACGGTGATGTGTATCTGAAAGTAGAACAGTTGGTCAAAAGCTGCCCATGTGAAAGTTGTTACTCCCAGTATTTTAAGTGGCTGTATAGACTGGTAAACATATATTTATTTAGTTTATTTGTGCATACAGAGCCAAAACACAAGCCACACACTGCACTCCCTCAGGAGGGCTAGACTCCACTCTTCTAGTCTGACCATGAAAGCCATTACAACTTGAAGTTTATCTGTGATCTTTGTGTTAGGAAAAGAGAAGAGGAAATAAATTTATACTCATCCCATCTTCCAATGCTTTCTTTTCCACGCATATAGGAAACCCACCTCACCTATCTTCTGCCAGCAGTGCCAGGCCAGCTTCTGAACTGGCTTTGCCACAGGCTGTGAAAACAAATCTGTACTGTGACATGTTTCAAACCCCCCTCAAATAAACAAGTAAAGTATGTCCTGCCCCTTAAAGCAAGAGGGGGTCCCTCTACACGACGTTGATGAAGCTGCGGTTCCCAAGGCCATGCAGGGACTGCTCCTCCAAAACTCCAGGATTAAGAGAACTTCTCCCTGGTTCTTTTCCTTCTAGCATTATCCCCATTATTTACTGACTGACTCTTCCCCACCAGTCTCAGGCTTCACTTCCTCTAGCCCAGACATCTTATAATACACTGGAAGAAGATGAAGGAATTAGTTAATTCCCCAGAGCTGGCCCAACCCCACCAACCTGCAAATTCCTATATACAAGCTGGCAACTGTGATCTTTCCTCTAAGCCAGCGAGAGGATTAACTCCTTCCCTACTTTACTTTGCAGCTCATTCACAAGCTGTTCACTTTGCACATCCCGTGTTTGATATCTGAAGTGCTTTGATTGGACACAATGAGTCACGTTGGCATGGTTTTCGTTCTCTTCTTAGTTCAGCTAATTAAATCCTAAGCAAAAATAACCACAGATATATTTTTGCTGAATACACTGCAAAGAAACTGGCAATTCCCAAGAAGTACTGTTTTTGTGAACGTTTCAGTAGACCCATTTGCTAGACCAAACACAGAGGGAACATGAATGCAAATATGTAAAAGAAGATTTGAACTTCTGGGAAGGTCATTTTTCTCGAGTTCTAAAAAGCACCAATCCAAATTACAGCTGCAGATGAATGTGAAATTAATAGAACTGCAAATGCAAACCTATAGATGACATATTTCCTTACTTTTATAAAGCTTTAATG
Organism: Baryphthengus martii; assembly: GCA_013396935.1. Lineage (NCBI taxonomy): Eukaryota > Metazoa > Chordata > Aves > Coraciiformes > Momotidae > Baryphthengus > Baryphthengus martii. The sequence goes on along the minus strand of VWZK01017487.1, from coordinate 27,187 downwards.
ATTAGACTTCCCTAGATTTCTATGACATAAGCCGGTATATCAATACCAACAGCTGCACTCCATTCTCACAAAGAAAATCTTGCACGGGGCCTCAAGGTTAATTATTGGTGCTTTTCCTTTATTAGCTAAGGCTCTTTGACCATTGTCTTTCAGACCTATCTGCCAGTTCCAGCCTACAAAAGCCTTTCTAATTTGGCCATCACAGTGACACCAGAGTGCCCATCAGTCACATGGCTACAATTCCCTAGAGCAGACCTCTCTAACTGCATGTGAACCAAGTTCATCACCTTAAAGGTCTTTTCCAACTGAAACGATTCTATGATTCTATGAAGTATCATTTGCAAGTCCACCAACAGCACTGGTCCATTCCTGCTCTCTGCCCACACTGCCAGCAGGACATGGAGGAGGAAGTGTGGATAGGAAATCTGATCTGTATAGGGCATGGTGCCTGGACAAGACCCAAGCGCCTTTACAGATGGTGGGCATGGGCTATGAGCCCTACTAGGCTGTGCCAGGGCTGGGGTTTCTCACAGCTGCCACTTACAGTGATGTTCTCTCTTTGGCTACTGTACAGAACAAGGTTACGCAGGGAGGCTGGCCAGGCCTCCTTCTGCCAACTTGAGTGTAGAAGGGGGACAGGGCCTTATTGTGTCCCTGGGTTCCCACCAAATGGCTGATGTTCACATAGACAGAGGTGCTCTGCTCTCTCCTCTCTCCAGTCTCCTGTCCCCTTGACTGGAGCAGGTCTCTATGCAGGACAACTCTCACATGAAATGAAGGTGCAGCTTGAAAGATTGCAATGTTTCTTTCTTGTTGCCCTTTCTAGATAACCAGAGAAGCCCACTACTTCCCAATTTTATGTTGTTTCCCTCTTCAGAAACAGGGGAAGAATTCTGCTCTAAGTTTACCTGCGTGAGAGTATTTCTCTTTTCTTCTTCAGGAGATATCCCTTAAAGCTCTAGGATAGTTTCCTGCAGTTCTCCTTTTAGAGAAAAACACTGTTTACTGCGACTTTGTCACCCTACGATTTCCCACTTTTTCTGAAAGTGTCCCCCCATAGCAGTAGGGTTTTGAAGATACTGGTGTCCAAATGCCACTGCTGCATTTGAGTTGAAAGTAAAAAGAAGAGGAGTTGAGTCACGGTCACTAAAAGCACAGCTTTGCACAGTGGTAACAATTTTGAAAGGAAATGTTTCTAGTTGTTAAAGTAACCGATTTTAACCCTGACAAAACACTAGATACAGCTCTTTCCAATAACGACAGTCTTAATCTTTTTCATCAGCTTTAGAGAAGTTCTAGTATGAATCAGAACAATTGGAACATTTTCCAAAACTTTTTTATGTGACTTGTGGGCAAGAAAAGGATCATGTTTTCAGACTTTTTTTCCCCAGAATTTTAAATTTGTTGAAATTTTTCAAAAACTGAAATTCACTTGGGCTGATCTAATCTGGGGATTTATATGAAGTATTTAAAATTGCCCACAATCTTCTTTTAGCTAGGGAAATGTAACATTTCCCTTTCCCAGATATTGACGAGTTTTCAAAGTCATTGGAAGTTATTTTGGAATAAACACATGAATCCCCTCAAATAAGTGGGCACGTGTCCATTTATACCAGTGGAGCACCATATTCTTCTGTTAGCACTGAGTTTGGCCTGTTGAGCAGAATGAGTTTAGTCTATAGAGGAGGTGGACTTCTTGGATGCAGTGCTGACACATCAAGTCGTGAGCTCATTCGGTCTGGAGGGATATGGGCCGAGTGAGGCTGGACAGGGCTTTAAGAGGAGATTGTTGCAATAAGGGAACAGAATCCTGCTGGAATGGCTGTTATCTATGACACAGGCATCACTTTTCCTCCTATGTAAAGACCTACTGACTCCGTTAGATTTGCCACTTCTTGGTTAGACATAAACCAGAGGTCTGTCTGAGGGCTGTTGGAGAGCCCAAGGCTTGTCACCTTTCTCACATTTTTTTTTTTTTTCAGGTAATATGCATCACTTCATCTTTTCCCTAAGCTTCCTTGTGAATATTCTACTTTGTCTTCCCTTGAGCTGGATTGCAGCTCATTCTTTCTCAGAATTTGTCTCAAAATGTAGGATCAACTGCTTTCCTTTTTGACTACCCCTTCTTCCGCTTCTGACACCTGTACGAGCAGTCAGTACTGTTCAGAAAGACAAGAGAGAAATGGTACTGATGGGGGTGGGCATCAGAGAGCAGGGAGCACGGGAAGCAGACAAGAAGGAGAATTCCAGCTGTGACCGTGAAAAGAGTGAGAGAAACGCAAGAAGCTTCACAAGCAGTGGGGACCCTGCTTTTTTCAGCCAGTCTCAGTAGCCGGTTATCACGTAGCGATGTGTCATCATGACAACTTGTCAGGCACACAAGTGAAATATTTGATTATAAACAAAGATCACAAAGAGTGATTTCTCTAGTGTCGGGCTTTGTAAAATTAACATGTTACATTACAAAAGCCCAAATGCTGATTCTGTCTTGACAGCACCCCTGGAGCTTCTGCTGTGCTTGGAGAGCAGCTCTGACTGGAGATGCTCAGTAGATATCCTTGGGATATTTGCTACCAAAAGCTTGTGGCTGAAAGCTTTGTGGACTGCCACATTCTGAATTTAGGGATAACACTGAATTTTTTCATCTATTTTTACAAGCTTATGTTAGCCCTGCATGAGTTTTTGCAACTGTCTTATTGAAAAAAAAGCTTTCCTTTTGTGGAATCAGGATTTAGCATTGTACAGGGAGATAACTTATGGGTGAAGAGGCATATCTTGCCATATCCAGGAAAGACCAGATGGATTTGGCCAGCTTATACACTTCTTAAAAATTATATTTCTCCATGCTCACTGGGATGCTTGTCATATTCTGATGTAAGTTCTTTGAAGATACCATCCATAAGAGCTTTCTTTTCAACAGTAAATAAATAAATATTCCCCAATTTTAAGTCTATTTTCCTGCTGTATCATTCTCATTATCTGGTATGTGATACAGGAAAATGAAGTCATGATAATAACAGGAAAGAAGCTCCTATGCCAATAGGCATCTCTGGGGATAAATATAAAAAGAAGGGGAATATATATTCATGCTATGATACATGCTTACATGCTAATTTAATATGTGATGACTTTTTATTCCAGCAATATCATTTGTGCTGCCATAGTTAGATGTCTATGCCAGCATTTTCATTACAAATCCACTGTTCACAGGGATTTACAACTTGACTCTAAACATTGCTCTGGAATGAAACTTGGCAAATGGGTCTCAGCCCAGGAGCAGTATTTTTTCCCCATCCATTTGACTGTTAAGTTATAGTGGCATAAAAATATAGTTGTACTGCTTGAATAACTTAAAATGGCTTTGAATTAAAAAAAAATGAAATAAGTTTATGGCCTGGTGTAATTACTTGTGGTGTTCAGAAGAAACAACACAACAGATGAAAGCAAAACCAGCTAAGATACTGGAGGAAAGAAACAGGATATTCTAACAAAGCGTTTTCTCCAGGATTGTTCATAAAAATCAGATGACATGCACAATAAATTGCAATCCTGCACCAGTTGCCTTCACTAGACAGTGCCTTGCATCATGGGGAAAGGTGCTGAAAGTGGGTGACATCTCTCAAGATACTGTTCTGTGTGGGGAAGTGCAGCAGAGCTGTCCCTGACTAAGCTGACACTATAGTAGGTCCCACCAAGTTTTTACCAGCCAGAAAGTGAGTTGGTAGAGAGCCTACAGAGACATTACTGTGCTTGCTATGGGTCACAGGCTCCCCCAGGTTAGTGCTCTGGGCACCAAAGTGAGCTGCACGATTTCCACGCTTGACCTGCAGTGAGGAGCATCGTGGTGAAGATGCGTTAGACTTCCTGATAAGGGCGAAGTCTTGATTTCCAGGAAGTGACTGAAGAGGTGTTGTCTTGTATTCAGGGCTTGTGGAGTGAAGGGAAAGTGAGCTTTACAGAAGTGAACCAAATGGGAGTGGAAATGCAAAGATAAACTGTGGAGAAAAATTAACCTGAAAAGAAAGGAAGGAAGAGAAGCAGGTTAGTGAGACACTGTGACCACTGGAAAAAAAATGCTGAGTTTCTTCAGTTTGAGCTTTGCAGCCCTCACTCTAGCAGAGCTCTCAAGGGTTTTGTGGAAAGCCCTCAGCAGGAGGAGCACCCATGAAGCAGCAGTTAAGTCTCAATGGATCTCTGCTTGCATTGTGCTCCTTTCCCTGCTTATCTGGAAGTCCCATTTGCACTAGTGAGAAACATGTAAGTAACACGATCTACTTGCAGATATCCATGACCATGGAAGAAGGGTTGGACTAGAAGACCTTTGAAGGTCCCTTCCACCCAAAGCATTCTATGATTCCATGAACAAGGCATACAGAGAACATGCCCTTTTTGGAGATAATAAATCAGAATAAAACTGAAAGACAATCCTCCAGTCTTCTGTATGAAGAAAGAATCAAAAGATTAGAACTCTCCCAATGGAATAAGAGGTGGATGGGAGTGGAGAAGTGGGGTGTGATAGTCCTATATGGAATAATGATAGGCAGGGAAAAAGCTAATCAGGGATAATTGCCCACTGTTCCAGACAGAAAGTGAATTAGCGTACAATCCCTTGTTACACCAACAGGCTTAAAACTGAACAAAGGTATATGTTTTTGGGGCAAAAATGTACTGCATTGTGGGCATTGCAGCTGTGCAGCTAAGAGTTGAGCAGCTCAGTGTGTAACTCAGTGAGGTAGATGAAATCTCTGATGGAGAAAGTCCCCAAGCTCCTTGCTGGGGTAAGGCTTAAAAGGTTTCCCCATACATTTCTTCTGTTTTCTTCTGTTTGCTTCTGTTTGCTTTCTTTTGCTTTCTTCTGTTTGTTTTCTTCTGTTTTCTTCCATTTTCTTCTGTTTTCTTCTGTTCTGTTCTGTTCTGTTCTGTTCTGTTCTGTTCTGTTCTCTTCTCTTCTCTTCTCTTCTCTTCTCTTCTCTTCTCTTCTCTTCTCTTCTCTTCTCTTCTCTTCTCTTCTCTTCTCTTCTCTTCTCTTCTCCTTTTTTTTTTTGTGTGTGTGTTTATCTGTTGTTTTTGTTTCCCCACACATTCATATTGCCAAAGACGTACTCAGTTTTTGGGTGCACTGGCAAGTTTCCTTCAGAAAGTTTTGTTTAATGCCTTCAGAGGTCTGGGTCAGTACTATGAGTTTAGGAATAAAAATCCAAAGAGGTAAACAGTTTTCCATAGGACAGCCTAGCACTCAGCCACTCTCCCTTGGTGGATGCATGGGTAGTGGAACCTGAGGGTTGGGCTTCCTGAGCGATTTACTAACATTATGTAGCTCATCAGATGCAGGTCATTTTGAGCACGAGACAGAAAGTGATATAATCCACCAAGGTTAAATACATAGAAAGGTGGAAAAAACCTGATTCAGGTGAAGGCATTTATTGTTTTGCCATTAGCTTTCTTGAAGCTGGAATTCCTCCTGAGTTAGTACAAGACCAGCCCTCTTGTACAGACACTCTCCGAAGCCTTTACATTATGGCACTTACTTTGACTGTGAAATAAAGTGAGGCTCCCTTCACCCTTTACATATCTCCCCCTCAAGTCGAAGCATCCATGCACATTAGCTTTTGAGGGCAGAATTTAGCTGCTTGTGTATATGGTCTATGAATCTTGCTACTACCAGGTCTCTCTGCTGCCTGCTTTGTCTCTTAGTTCTCTGGTACATTTTTAGACATTGATTGGAAATTGTTAAGCCATGTCTAGACCTGAAAAAAACAACATGAAAAGGTAACAAGCCTGATCTTCAAATCGTATTTTAAGTCTTGATTTACACTGGCTAAAATCTAGCCTGACAAGGAATGACATATTGAAAATAAAATACAATGCAGTAATGTTGATCTTGGTTGTATAAAATCTCACCATAACACAACGTTTATTTCCACAGCATTTTGTACATCCAAATATGCTAGCAAATTCAAAATCTACCCATATAAAAGGAAATATTTGTTATAAACACAGACTGATTTCTGCTCCTATCTATTTCTCACACATATGCATGGGGATAAATGCGCACACATACACCGTATATGTACTCATTCTCTGGGTAATCAGAGACACAGATAAAATAAAGCTTCTGGAGTGACAGACATTCTGCAGACAGGGTTGTTAGTTTATGTAGGCTATAGGCAGAGTCGACTGGAAAATTTTGATCACTTTAATTTACTATATCCAGCATGCCTGCTGTACTCGTCCAGCACTTTTATCAAGCCCTGTGAGGTGGTATTGATTTTTTTATTTTCTATGTAGGATAAGAAGACAGAGAGTTAGGAGCAAGAGTGAATGAAGAACTTTCCTCAGATTACTGCTATTCTCTAGCTTATTGCATCCTGTCGTTTGTAGTTTCAGATGATGTCCAGTATGTCAGGGTTGCTTGAAGCAATAAACAGGGTGAATAACAATGGAAAGGCTAGATGAGAAAGATTGAAAAAGGAGAAGGAGGCAGCAAAGAAAGTAAGAAAGTGAATGTGAGAAATAGCAAAAGGGGGAAAAAAAAGGCAGAGGTTGAGAAAAAGTGTCCTAGGTGTAGAGAGCTTGATAAGTGCATTCCTTTAAAGAAACTGTAACCAGCCATGACAGTTTTTCAACCAACAGCTCCACATAAAACCTATAGAATTGTGAAAGAGTAGAAGCAGTGGCTTCTGGGTGTTACTATTCTGCTACAAGAAAAAAACAGAAAAATAGAGAAATGTTTAAGGTATATATTAATTACATTTTCCTTTCCCAAATTATTCCTAATTTAAACCTGTCTTTTGCATCCAGACTAAGGTGTGGCCTGAAGAACAAGCCACACCACGCAGAGTTTGAATCTTCCCTTGACCTTCCTCTTACCCCAAACTACTGCTTTTTCAAGAGAGGATTTAAGTCTTTTGCTTATTCTGTTGAGTACTCTCACTGTGCCACTATAACCTGTAGTACAGCAGGTAAAGAGAGATGATTTGGCCTGTTGGTAAAAGCTGTCAAATACCCCAGGCAGCTGACCCATGGGTCAGGTCGCTGTTTGGTGTGTGAGAGGAGCTGGACACACGTGGTCATGGGGTTCAGGCTCTTGCTGTGGGAAGCTGCACAAACACATCAGGCTTCCAAAGCAGGGAACTACGCAGATTTTGTCATCTAGAAACTAAGATCGAAGAGGCAGATTTTGTCCTTCACTGTTGAAGGTGGTGGTTTTGTCTTTAGAAGCAAAATCTTACAGGAAATGACTTTAAATGGATAGTGACTTTTGAAGCAAGGTATAACCCTGTCCCACAACATTGCTTTGTCTCACAGCTTTCATCCTGAAGCGTTGTGGCACAGTTGCTATAAAGAATAGTTTCTGTAACATCCTGCACACCCAAAGTCTGTTAAACCAGAGCAGTTACCACTGGTGGCTCAGAGGGAAAATGGCCTTATAGAAACAGTGAGTAACTCTGCAGCATTGCTGGTATGAGTAATCCTGACTCACAGAAATAGATTCCCTGAAGTCACTTAAAAAGCTTTTGTTTTCCCATGTAATAGGAAATTACTGATTAAAATCTAGTTGTCTGTTAGTCTGCCTTATGCCATTTATGGGTTTACACAGGCCAATTGGCCTGAAAACATCCAGAGATGTTAGTGGAAAAGTTCCCTTTTTCGGGGGAAGTACAAAGCAGGGAAAAGGTGAGCAGCCTGATCTGATGCCTTTTCTGTATTCTCTTCAGGGGATGGGTAGGAGATATCAGGCCATTCTGGGGGCAGAGGCGCTCCATGGTCTCTCTCTGTCAGTTTCTTCACCAGGAGAAAACTAACCCTGCACAGCCTTGAGTCAGACTGGGGCAGGACCATGGCGATTCCAGAAGGACTCTGAAGCCTCTCTTATCCATTCCTGTCAGGGACCTGGAAAATGAAATGTCAGATAAATAAACTATTGACAGGTTTCCCGTGATTCTTTCTGTATGTGGCACAAATTTCTTTCATTACTTTAAAGTCGTTCACTTTAGTCATATCCTAGTGTAAATACAGAAGTTGTGTTCTTCATTTGTCTTTAACTTCAAAGCATCTCCAGTGAATCCAGCAGAAACATCAGTGCAAAGCAAACACCAGTAAGGAACAGAAATGCATCTTTCTGTGGGCAGATTGTGCCCCAGAAATTCGCTATTGCAAGAAATATCATTTGACCAATGGTACCATAACTGGAATGTAAGGATGTACCACTGCTGCTTCAACTCGTGTTCATGATGACTTCTGCTAAATATACATGCACAAAAGACTGTGATAGCTGAAATGTAGACTGAAATTAAACTTGGTAGAAACAGTTCTTTTCTTTCTCTATTTTTTTTTAAAGAAAACAAAACCACAAAGCAGAAATAAGAATCTATCATTTCCTACTAGAACAATTTCTAATATAGTGCAAGACTGTTTAAAATTTAGTGGGATGTAGAAAATCAAACTTCCTGATAATGAGGAATTTTCTGTTCAGATTTTCCTTTTCCGAACTGAGAACATCTCAGAAGTTAGAAAATACAGGAAAGTAAGCTGTAATTATAATATTTAATAAATATCCTTCTAATAGCCCCAATTACCTGTGACTTAACATTTAAAATGTAAAACCTGTCCTTTTATTCTCTTTTTTTTATCCAGCATTAAAACATAAAATGTTCATGAATTTCCATTCAAATTCTGCATTGCTGCCTGGTTCAGCATATTGATCCTCTTAAGCTTTTGCTATTTTCAATGACTCGAGGGGTAAGAGTTGTGCAAAGGTAGGGGAATGGCTGCTCTGATGGTGCAAAAGTTGAATACTCACAGTGATCTGAGCATATTCTGGGGTGCAAAGGACCCTCAGCTGGCAGCAGGCAAGCCCAGCTCCTCGCAGGATAGGTCCTCTGACATTAATAATGTCAATTGCTTGTGAGTAAGAGATTGCTGGCGAGAGAGAATTCCCAGCCCACTGCTTATAGCTCCCTTTGCTTGTTCTTGTTTTAAATGAAAACTTCAGTCAATCAGAGAGTCATAAAAAAAATTACTGTATGACATTTTGTGACTGATCCCAGAATGGCAAACAGTAAAAACTCTTCCTCACTGGAGGGAGTTTTCTTATCCCACTTTGTATTGCATATTCAGTTTATTTTCAAATAAGTGGCAAACAAGAAATACCCCTGACTGAATCAGCAGGATAATCTAGACACAATTAATAATTTAATATTCTGTCATTATTGTGATATAAAGGGCGTAGCTTGAACAACTGTGAAATTCAGCACTAAACAGTCGATTTTAATTTGGAATAGTATTTATTTATTTTGTTTATATATACTGTTGGAATTTGGGGTGAGGAGAGGAAGAAGTTTTTTTTTTACATCACTGGTGTATGACAGTTATTTTGACATCCTTTTCTTTTTGCTAAATTTGAAGTTCATTAGCATGGTTTATTTGTGTCCTCATGAAAAAATATCACAGTCCAAAGTAAGAAGATCAGTGAAAAAAAAAAATCTGCCAGTGACAGAAACAACATAAACCTTGCAGCCCAGAAAAATCTCTGGCTTTATAGGGGTATCAAAGAGGAGAACTTAACACAGATTGGGAGTTACGTTTATATCTCTTTTGTCAGTTCTCATGTAAGCAGCTTTTAAATCTCCTAGAATGTGAAAGTGTTAAGCAAGTATCCTTAACTTCTACTGTCCAGCATTTCACTAGATAAGTCCCTTTCTCCATTGAGTATCTAACACTTTATGTGTGAGGAGCAGAAGAAGCCAGAGACATGGGCAAGTGAAGCTGATGGAAACTGCACTGGGCTATTCCAGTTCTGATCCAGTGAGCCAGTCATTCTTGTTCAGGGACTGTGCAGCTGCAGCCATGACCATTGTACTGCAGCAAGAAAACTCAATTTCAGTGGTTTAAATCAGGTTTAAATCTCTCTTGCACGTTTGCATAGGATTTTTTAGTTGGAAAGTCCAGTTCTTGTGGCTGTGCTTTCTGCACAAATATATGCTGTAGTTGGTAGGTGTCTGTAAATTGCTGGAGTGCTGACAGAGGTACCCAAGCAGGGAAAATACTCTAAGTATTAGAAATAATAAAAGACATTCAGAATGCCAAAAAGGTACACACAGCAACTACTACTGCTTTATCAAGTCACAGGCTGGAGCTCTTTTTGACCTGTATGGTAGGCACAAATACTTTTTCATGAGGGATTGCAAGATTCTGCCATTTTATCAAGGTTTTTAATTAGGAATGAAGCATCAATAGTATGAAATGATTTACTTTTAAGACTATGATTATTCTTTTCAGGTGAATTACAGTTTAAGTTTTTGCATTGAAAGTTTTATTTTGATGTATTTAAGAAAAAAGAAAAGAAATGACAACAATGTAAATAAAAGATTAAAAAAACCCTATAAATTAATTTTGACTGAGGAGAGGCAGAATGTTTTGTTCATGCCAAGATTTACTTTTTTTCCAAAGCAAAGTTTCTGCTAATTTGACAATATTTATAGGGCAGGGGAAAATATTATTTCATTAAGGTTTCTCATCCCAACTTATGTGCAGGGGACACCTGTGTCACAAGTGTTACAGCCATACAAAAGCCAGAGTGAAATTTTGGTAGAAGCAATGCCCCCCCCCCCCCCCAAAATAATAAAAGTACAAGCTAAGTAGTCCATGCACAGACAAATGCATGTGCTATGCTCTACATGTTCAAACTTTAAATACAAGCCAAGAACTGTAGAGGGTCTCAAAATTAGGTCATTTATTTCTATACATTCTTATAGCCATATAAAATATCTAATTTCGGAAGATTTTGGGCTGCTGCTTTTGTAGCAAATCAATGGAGTTGCAACAATACCTCTTTTCTTTGAGAGGGAGCTAAGACATCACGGTTTTATACATGGCACCTGAATATCTAACACAGACACTGCTGCTTGCCTGTGTGTATTAAGCAATCACTGTTCTATCTGCATTAACAACATCTATTTCAACACAAAAACCTTGAGTTTATTCCTTGGTATGAGTACTGTAGGAAATACAATGTTATGCCCATATTCTATTTTTTTCCCCTCTGTACTTCAGTGGTTTTGCCAGAAATAGCAACATACTTAATTACAAAGGAGTCTTAGGAGGTAAATGATACAAAGAAGATTTGGGAGTTTTAGTAGCTTTTTCTATTGAAAAAATACAAATGCGAACGCATTACTTGAGTAACCAAGTTTTAAAAAAGCTAAGAGTTAAATAAATGGTTGCAGGTGATTTAGGTTATTCCTAAACAGTAATGCAAAGTTGTAACAGAAATAATTTAGACATAGGTAAAGAACCTTCCAAATCAATAGTGCTTGAAGAAATGAAACATATGCTGATGCAATCAAACAGAATCGAATTTCATATGAATGTTAGCAAATCTATATCAAATTATCACTGCAAAAACTTCATTTTCATTGATTTATAATGTATTATTATTGTTTCCACCAAACTGCCGTAGACAGCCATTGAAAGCAGCTGCCAAGTGCCTTAAGGGTAAATGAAGGGTGTCACTGATGGTACTGGGTTATCGAAGTTTAAGAGACCAATAATTCACAAGTGCGGCAGGTGTGACACTGTGTATATTCATTAGCCGTTTATTTTAATCCTGATGTCTAAGTCTTTTATAGTTTTTCATGGGAGGAGGGTCAGTGGCAGGTTTCAGAGGGGAATCACAAAGATTGCGGTGTGTCTGTGCTAGCCGGTTCCCCATGGTGGTGGAAAGAGCATTTTTGTTAAGCAATCAAATCACAGAGTTACAGAATCACAGAATCATCTAGGTTGGAAAAGAACTTCAAGGTCACCATGTCCAACCATTTACCCCACTCTACCAAGTCCATCCCTACACCATGTGCCCAAGGACCACGTCAGTATGGCTTTTAAACACCTCCAGGGATGATGATTCAACCATCTCCCTGGGCAGCCTGTTCCAGTGCCTGACAACCCTTTCCACAAAAAAAATTTCCTAATGTCTAATCTAAACCTCCCCTGGTGCAGTTTGAGACCATTCCCTCTCATTCTGTCACTAGTTACTGATGAGAAGAGGCCAGTGCCTACCTCTCTATAATGTCTTTTTGGGTAGTTGTAGAGAGCTATAAGACCTCACATGACAGAAAAATACCATAAGATGTTGGTTGACAGTCCTGGGCTAGGGACATGCTGGCAGGTCTGTTTCTCCAAAAATGAGCTGAGAAACAGCTGTGAAATATAACCCATACTATGAGTATACGTTTAATTGATGCACAGCACCTCATCCCTGGAAGTTTTCATTGTCTCCTACTGTCTGATGAGTAAAACAAATACGATTCACATATGTCTGATAGAACAGGCTGGAGTTATTTTAACATGTGATTAATACTACTAGTGTTAGTGGGGCTATTCACTCTCGAAATCAGGACTGGGAGAACGTTTTCTGAACAGTTTGCTCTGAGATGCAGCAAATGATCAGGGACTGAGTAAACTACTCCTAAACTCAGACAAGGTTTTAAAAATAAGAAAAGATCAGAAGAAGCCAATCTATTTTAGCACAAGATTTTCCAACTTAAAACAATTTCATCAAAAAGTATTGCAAAAATGTCATTAAAGATGATTAAAAAAAAAAAAAAGTGAAATTTATCATGCTGAAACAAACTTTCTGTCTTCAAGTCAAGTAGAACAGCAAAAAATGCAAGCTGAACCAATAACAATTGTTAAACAACTGAGAATTGTTTTGTGTTGATACAAAATCTTCCACACACAACTTTAGGTTCAGTCAGCAAACTGAAAAAGAAAAAATACTCACTCTTACGTCTATAGTTAGGGCCATAATTAAACATCCTGCTGGAACAGGCTCTGTTTGCTGCTCAGAAATTGAACACATTAATTCTATAGTCAGTTAATTTGCCATTGTTTCCTATGTCCCATATACTGGAAAAACAATTTTAGTGTTTTTAAAAATCAGGTGCACCTTTAAGCATCCAAAGCGTTTATTTTCAAAACAGGCTTGAGACCTTCATGTTCGTATTGACAAATGTTAAACAAAGATAACCCCCAAAGCCTCTTTGTTTTCTCTCTGACGTCTGATGAGTCAAAGTTTGGATTGCCTTATTTTTTGGCAATTTGGTTTATTTTTTGACAATTTGGATTGCCATTTAATTTTGTTTTTGTTAAAGAGGAAAAATGGTGCATTTGTTGTTAGTATTTTATTGGTGAGGAAGGAGAATGAAATCTTGGGAAGTAGTAGCCCTTATTTCACCACATTTAGAGTGCTGTAATGTATATGCATTTATGTCTAGTATGTGCTGGAAAAAGAGATGCTATTGGCAAGCTTCCATCCCAATGCCCTCCCACAAGAGGTGCAAAACCCTGTTCAATAATTCAGGCAATGATGACCTCAGAAGTATATGTATCTGTTATCTGTTTTGGCTCGTGTGATGTGATTTTTGGCCGCAGAGAAAGCTTATGGTGAAAATCATATCGAGTTGGCCATGCCAAAGTAAACACACACACATACAATTTGAGGTAATTTTTGACCATTGAGATCATTCAACTCTTTCAATATTTAAAGGAGAAACAAGATTTGCCACGATCATAAACATTTTATTTACTTTTTCCTTTGTTGCAGCATGATTACTTTAGGTAATAAATCCAGCCAACAAGGAGCTAAAGGACAATTATTGCACACTAACAGCATATGTTCACTGCCACACTAGCAGGGCTTTATACAAGTAAAAACCTGACACACAGGCTAAAAATCGACAAGAAATGCAACGGGTAATGAATGTGATGGTCTCAGTTCACTTTGGTGTAGATGCATGTTCTTTACCACAAAAAGCATAATTTCACCTGCTTGTTGCTGGCCTTACAAAACTGAAGGAACCCTCTTAGATGTGTGTTGGGTTTTTTTGCGCAGCTCTCACAGAGCTAAACACAGGTATGCGTTATTGCCACTGTAAAGCACAATACTTCTTGGACAAGACTGGCATTCAAGGGTGCCCGTTGGTCGTATTTCAGTTCTCATGGCTTCCAAATTCACTGCACCCCCTGCCAACTAAAACTCTTCACAGCAAAATAAACAAACTCCTGCTTTTCCTGGTCCCCATCCAGCATGATTACTCTTCAGCATGTGTAGTTGCACTGGTGTTGATTCTCATTACTACCAGTGGACCAAAGGTCCGCTCTGATTGTTTCCAGTGCAGCATGACAGGCTTTGGAAGCAACAATTCATAATTATTGAGAAAATAAAACTCCTACAAATGGGAAAGGAACCATGAATCTGAAAGGCTGATTTAGAAGACAGGACATCAGATGGACATTGAGGAAACTGAGAAGCAATATCTGCTTCAGCCAATTCTCAAGCGAACCATATAGCCTCAATAGTATTTTGATTTTCAGTCTATCAAGTGAAGCAAAATTTTTTCTTCATTAGAGTTGAAAACTATTGGCGATATAGAGAGACTCAGATAAATGCTGCCAGATTCAGGAAGAGGACATTGTAGGATTTGGAGAGTGAATGCATAACAGAAATATGACAAAGAAGCTGGGAAAATTTATGCTGGCAAAACATATTTTTTTAATATATATTTAATTTTGCAACAGAATCTCCTTATTATATAAAACACTGAATGGGACAAGGTAAGATGAAAGATCCCCAGAGTACTTGCAGTGAGAAACATGTTCATCAAGATTCAGGATGTACATCATTTTGCCTCATAAAAATTATGTTTATTAGTGTAGACTTGGGAGAGGAGGTAGTGCCCACAAATACGAGCAAACTACAGCAAGACACTTGGTACCAAGGACCTGATGTCCCTCATAGACAACTTTTGGTTTTACCTCAGAATATCTTGCACAGGCTGAATGTCCAGTTGTTGCTAGTGTTCATTAAGTGCACTCCCAGACCAGGTATTTCAGTTTATTGTCCTCAGAAAAGATGCCACAATGCTCCACAATGCAAACCAAAGCTCACAAAACATGGACACCTCCTGAGCTCATAGAGACTTGTTCAAATTAGACTCAGTCTGGAGCTTGAAGTGCTGGGGTCCGAACCTCAAGCCCTGAAGTGAACTTGACATCTGGATGAATTTCACAACCAGGTAAAAGGGCTAAGGCTGCCCAGGTGCCTCCTACTATAACCAAGGGCAAGACTGGGTTGGCCTCTGTGTTTGCCACCAAGAAGAACTTTTAGCTCCGCTGCTGGCTGCAACTCAGCGTTGAGCAGTGGGGACACATTCATACCAGACCTTGATGTGAGGGATGGGACCCCTTTGTTGTAAGAGGGCCATCCAGGAGGGGAGGCCAGGCCAAGTACACCCTGAAGAGCTGAGAACTAAAGTAGAAATGTGAAACAGCTGCCATTTAGGTGGTGATTAGAGGGTGGAGATAAAAGGCCAATAGAGGTCCTTGTTGAGGAGCTGCTGCTATTGGGAGCTGCTACTGGAGGGATTTGTGAGGAGGAGCCACAGCTAATGGATTGGGTAATGTACCTTTTTGGTATTTGTCTGGTTGTTTTGTGCCTGGCTATGTTGTGATACGGGACATGGTTGATGTCTCTTTATGTTGTCGTAGTTTTGGCTCAGGTTGCGTTTTCTTCTGTTGTGTCATCTGCAGTGAGTGGGTTTATTGCTTCTTTTGTTCCCCCCATGGTTGGCCAGATTATAGCATTTTTGGGGTCTGTAGAAATAGATAATAAAACATGCATGAGTTTCTCTGTATATTTTCTGCTGGTAGCTGCATCCTTTTAGCTGGGCCATGTAATTGGCAAAACAGAGCTCGAAGCCATTCATTATGGTGAGCAGAAACTAGACTCTAAACTTGATCTAGTTTTACACTCTTAATCCCTTCTTGAATCTTTGCATTCATATGTTCTGTTACTAGCAGAAGTCCATGTGGAGAGCAGGCAAACTAACTACAAGAAGTCTTGCAATGGACTGGTAGCACAGGCCAGGGAAAATTACCCAGAGTCATCTTCCCTTTAAATTGTTCTCTTCCTCTGGTTATTGCAGGTTATCCAAGGAGAGAATATTATAATCTGTGTTAATCTGAGGCTGATGATGTGAACCTGCAGTTCTAGCAAGCTTTGAAGTGGTGTAGCTCTTGGTGACCAAACTCTTGGTCAGCACTTGGTGTTTAGTCAGGGTCTTTACTGTGGTTTTAATGTCTAACCTCAGAAATTTAATTGTAGCCTGAATTCATTCATTGCAGAGTTAGAGTGCTGAAGACTAACAGCGGAGAGTTTAGTTTGTGTCATGAAGAATGGCAGATAAACAACATTTCTCTCCATCAACTGCCTCAGACATTTCAAGAGGTAGCACATCAGAGACTCGTATTTGGCATATAGAAATAAAATAACAAAGACTGAAAAAGGAAGATCAAATCAAATATAAATATAAATTGAAAATATAAATATAAATTGATTACCTCAGACCTGAGGCTGATACAGGGGAATCTGACTCCACCATGAGCTCTTGTCCATTGTGCCTTGGGAAGATGGGCTATTCTACATTTGCCAGGATTGAACAAGTGTGAATCTGAAACAAAAAATCAGATCTTTGCTTTTTGCCATTTAAGTTATTCTGATAGTAATATATATAGTCATCGACAGCAAAAACATGGAAAAAATTCCCCAGGTAGAGAGCACCATTATTTTCCTCTAGCAATACCAAGTAAGAAATACCAAGTAAGAGTATCCTGCTTTCTCCAAAACCCCCATAAAGAAGCAACACCTTTTTCTCTCTTTGTTAGAGGAACTAAAAATATTGGTGCTAGATTAGTAAAAAAGGACATTGAAAAGTTCCCAAGTTTGGCTTATATAACAATCTTCAGGAAAACCACGATTTCTGAGCACCCAAGGTAAGGGGGATGTCCTGCTGGAAGTCTCCCAGCACCATACAATTTAGATGTCAACTGTCATCTGCTGGGGAGATAACTGCAGCATTGCTTGATTTTTGGACTAATTTAGTCTAAAACAATTATTTTTTTAAAGAGAGAAACTACCTCTGTAAACTTTGTTCTCACAAATATCCTCATTAAAGTCACTGTATTTCCCCCCACCCTGCAGTGAAATAAGGTCATTAATGTCAGGGAGTAGGTTTGGATTAAGAAAAAAACCTTTTTGCAATAAAGCTTCCGCTGCACTCTACATCAGTTTTTATGTGTTTCTGCAGTATATAAACTATTATCAGATATATGTAAAAGATGTGTTTGTGCGTTACAGAAAGAAGGTATATAAATACTGTTTTAAAAAATTGACTAGAGTTTCATGAGACAAGCAAATATGTGGAATATGTTGACAGAAAATGTAGAATTGCCTGGACCCAGGGATTTAGTTGTTGAAGGAAGAACACAGTTAAGGTTTGATTGTCCTCTCCTTACATGAGCAGGGCTCCCATTAGTATCAGTGGGAGTTACACACACAAAAAGAGAAGATAATAGACAGAAGTAGTAAACAGAGGAGGAGAGCAGAAATAGACTCCAGTGGAGCTAGAAAATGTGTTGTTCCCTTTCCTTTCCTCTGCAGAGTTTGCATCATTATGCTTTTTGTGCATTTCCAGCAAAGCGAAATTTTGAGCTGTAGAAACATTTTGACTAGTTCTCATCTTGAAGAAATGCCATATTGAGTGAAGGACTGATAGCTACTCAACTGACAGCGGACATATGATAAAAATAAAGCAGTTAACCAGCTCTGGGGAGCACAGGTGGGCAGTGAATCAAAGTGTCTTAACATATTAACCTGTACAGTGTGGCTCCCATGCAGTTTTTCAAAGACATCAAAGACATCTTGCTTTTTTCATTACTGATGGAGTGAGAATTACTTTTCCGTACCTTTTTTTTTGGTTACTGAAAACTGTTAGAGAATAGAGAATAGCTCTTGCAACTATGCAGACTCCATTCTTTTATCTATCACTGATAGTATTGATAAATAGAAACAGTGGAGATAATAACATTTAAATAAATCTGTGGGGTTTCTCACTAAGCTTAATTCCCTTCTTGGTCAAACTTCTGTTTTGCTGATGGATGTTCATTGACTTAGGTGTTACTCTTAAGTTATCCTGGAGTGGAGAATCAAGCTTATTGGCCTTAACCCTCTGCGAGTAAATCAGTGTCCATGTAACAGTTATTCCTGTGTTAGAGCCCTTTCAGCTTAGCACAATACAAACAATAGTTCCACAAATGGTCTGTGGTCAGAAAACCCCAACCCATTTTTTTCTCATCTTCAAAGGATTTTGTGCTCTTGACCAGATCGAACTGCAGATGATACTGTCTAGTTAAAGCATAGCAGGCAGTGCTCTGGCAGCCTCACGGTTATTTTTCCTTCGTATATCAAAATCTATCCTTGAAAATTGTGTCTGTGTGTGACTTTGTGCAAGAGACTGAAAGATCACAGAGGCTCTGGCTCATCAAAAGTAGCTGGTGCTACCAGTGTGCTTTGGGGTCAGTCTGCTCAGTCAATGAGAGAAGCCCCGTAACTTGCACCATGAGCCAAGTTCAACTCCTGGATGTGCAGTGGTAAACTCTGATGTCTTAGCCTCCTGAGCATCCACATGGGGCAAGATTTTGGAGTGTTCTGTGGTTCCTGTCCTGTCTGGAAGCTTAGTTTGATTTCACTGAAAGCCAGAATAGTTGAGGGGAGGGTGCGGTGCCTGCCTGAGTTTTGCTCTAAGAAGGTCATGGCCAACGCATGCACATTAGTATTGAAGTACTAAAACATCCCTGGGTTAAGCACAGTCTTGGGCACCATTTTCGTAGCAGCCTCCTAAACTGTTCTGCCTAAGGTGTTTGTTCCACTTTGTAGCTCCATTAGAGGGTTTTTGTATTTTTTTTCCAAGTTCTGTTTCCTTTTCTCTTATCTATTACTTTTATTTTTTTTAAATCACAGACCTGTCTCATGGTTTATTTAGTGACCTTTCTTGTCATAATAACTATTAAAACCTTGAAGTATGTTACACAAATGCTCATGCAGCTTCTATTACCAGAGACCGCTTTGTCTTTTGCCAAAGGATAAAGCAAAGCCAGCATTATTTAGACCTGCAGGCCACTGCTTGGGATTGAGTGTAGTTCAGCAGCCCCTCAGTGCTTGGCTGCTTGAGGGAGAGAAACGGTAGTTGAAGAAGGTTTTGAGATTCATGATGGACACTGAGAAACAGGGAGAGGTGCTGTCTGTTGAAAATATGGTTAAGGGTGAACTTGAGCATCGGGGCCTCCAAGGTGCTTTGAACGCGCCATGTCAGGGAGTGTATCACATTAAGAAGTTGTGTATGTTTTGAGGTGAGACTGAGAAGATCAGTTCTGTAGACTGAACTACACCTGCTTGTTATGATAGCATTCTCAAACCCACTGATCTTCTCAGACAGTGTTGAATTACCCCCTGAGAGTGAGCAGCAATGTCACAGCAACAGATTTCTCCAGCAGATTCCTCCATTGCACCAGGTTTGAACCTACCGTCCCTCCAAACCGCACTGCCTTCAGCTTTTTCAAAGGAAAAATAGAAGGCATTAGGAGCACCTGCCCTATCAGTACAGGAAATGTTGTCATAGATACATTCCAGTTCTGATTTCCTTCAAAACACGCTTTCTGTTTGGATACAGGCACCTAAACACTAGTTTGACTCCTTACAGGATCGCTGCTAATTTATGAACACATCATGGACCATTTTGAGACACCTTTATTGTGTTTTGTGTGAGGACTGGAATTTCAGTATTTGAGGTTTTCCATGATTTAAAATATTTCTTGTTTGTGTATGCTTCTCCTGGCCCCTATACCAAAGGAGGAAAAGAAAAGCTAAAACGCACTTGAAGTGGTTCAGTGGTTCAGACGGTCTTTTGGTGCATGTGGAAGACTCAAAATCATACTGCTGTTCATGAGGACCTGGACAGTCTGGTTGGGTAAAACCCTTGCTGATGGCCTGACTCGGTCTGTTGGCTGCTTGTTGTTCCTTGGGTGTCTATTCTACTGCTACTTAGAGATCAGAGAACTTGATCTTGTGCCTTCTGAAATCATTGTCAGTTTTACAATAAGCTCTATTGAGAGCAAGGGTAAACCAGAGCATGTGGCAGAGGAGACAATGGGTGGGTACGTACGACGCAGCCACTATAGCTGAGATTTACACAAGTCATTTCAAGGACAATACAATAGCCTTTCTAACAGGGCTGCCATAATTTAGAGCTGCTCTTACAGGCAGTCAGCTGACACTGAGGGCTGTCATGTGTCACACAATATCCTTGTCCTTCTTGAAGAGATAGTCTGCATCCCCAGCAGATAACAAGGCTTCAAGCAGTGCAGGAGTTTCAAATGACTTTTTTTTTCATTCCTTTTAGCTCAACTGTAGTAAACTAAAGCATCACACACACTATAATTTCTGGGCAGGCTCAGTGCAACATTCCCAGCATTGTCCACTACAGGAAGAAGACACTATATCCTGCTTATACCTGAATGCCATGAAGTGCCATTCCATACCACAAGATTTCAACCTCTGTTTTCCAGACTTCCTGAAAATGTTAGCCACCTGTTTTCTCCTCTTTGTTCTATTATCCTTTCATGATGTAGGCTTTGCCCCATCTGTTTGTCTGCCTTTCCTTTTATAAGGCAGACCCTCATGATTCCTCACACTGGATTAGTAGTGTACACACCACAGCATACTGCCCAAACTACTCTCTTTACTTTCAGCTCTCTCTTGTCCTTCTGCCATCCTTCAACAGATGTATTCTCTGTTTCCCCATTCTCCATCCAATCATTTCTCCTCTTTCTTTCCATTTTACTCAAATCTCTGGCATCTCATTTTTCTCTTCCCTTATTGATACTCCTGCACCAGCCACTAGTGGGACACATTTAAGATACTGGTATTTTTAAGCTGATTTAAGAAGATGGACAGTTACTGAGATGTGATGATTTTGTCACATTTGAAGATATTCCTCAGCTGCTAACCCCAACTTTTAGACCTATGTGTAATTTCAGGGCTTGTTGAATCTTCTTACTTAAGTTTACAAGATACTTGGGTGTCAGTGACTGTACGTACCCCTTAAGAAAAGATGTGGCTGTCTAGCTCAGTATTCTGCTTATCAGTGGCCGTAAGAGAATGTAAAGGGTAAGGACAGAACTGGTTCATTTGATGTGCCTCCCATTATTTTCTTCTCAGAAATTTTCCTGGTTCTGGTGTTGATCTGTTTAGCAGTCTGCAAAGCCTTTTTCTTCTAAGTGTTTGTTCAATTTCGCCTTTAATACTGAAGAGCTTTGGACTTCCAAACATTGTTTGGCAAAGCATATGTTGTGTTACCTGCAACATGAAGAACATTCTCCTTTCATCTGATAGAACATTCTCCTTTCATCCGATCTGAGGTGGGTGTTGGCCTCTTCTAGCTAGTAACTAATGACAGCACAAGGGGAAATGACCACAAGCTGCACCAGGGGAAGTTCAGATTAGATTTTAGGAAGAACTTATTTACTGAAAGCATAGTGAAACATTGGAACAGGCTGCCCAGAGAAGTGGAGGAGTCACCATCCCTGGAGGTGTTAAAAACCAGGTGAATGTGGGGCTTTGGGACATGGTCTGGTGGTCATAGAGGTGTTGGGTAGAAGGTTTGACTTGGTGATCTTGGAGGTCTTTTCCAACCTTTTCCAATCCATATGATTCTATGCATCTGGGTCCTAGTAGCTTCATCTGAGGTCTGTGTTAAAGTCTGTGTTTAAAGCTCAGGTACTGGAAGAGGCAATCAACAGTCAATGCTCATCCTTGTGTTACCACCTCACAGAGCTGGTTTTGCCCCACTAAGTTTTATTCTTAGAAAAGAGAAGGCTCTAACAGGCAGCGAAGGTCCATGTTCTAATGTGTACCGATTTTCTGAAGCAAAATTCTTAGCAGTCTGGATCCTTCCCTCCCTCCCATAGGCCAGACCAACAGGATGCTCTAATTCAACATTTCCCTGCAGCAGCCTCCCCCGTTGTGTTAGCTTAGAGCAAAAAAGGCTTACAGAAGGGATGCCTTCAGTCTTATGGATAGAGCCAGGATACATGACATAAAGCACTCCCTTTCTTCCTTAATTGTGAAATATAAATGTATTGCATTTCTTTTTTTTTTTTGGCAAAGAGGTCCTCCTTTCACGTGTTGACTGCAGGTTCTTAAGTTTATGCCCAGGTGGCCACAGAGCGCTCCGTACTGACTGACCCTTCACTGCCATGTTTTCTGAAGAGACTGAGGAATGTATCTCAATTTGCAGGCATTCAACTTAATACACTACCGAAGTACCTGATTTGTTAGCCAGGGCCTACCACTCTTTGGTTAAAAAAATGAGTTTAATTGACAATGTCTTTAATCAGACAATATAGATTATTATTAAAAACAAAAAACATATCACAGCAGAAACTCTTGTTGATCAGAGATCTCAACATTCAGTCCAGTACTAAAAATAATTAATGTAACTTATTTGAATAACCCATCAGATGCTTTCATAGGAGATACAATGAAATGTGCTGGATTCCTTCCACAAGAGGCATCTTGAATATGAAATAATGCTTCTGACTTTTAAACACCAGTAGATACAGGTATTAGGACCCTCTCTTTGAGCACCACCCTGGATGGCTGGACTCTCACTTGACCCATCTCTAAGGTTCTACAATATTATCTGTTTGTGGGGTAGTGAACACCTTTGTGCTGAGTAGATTTTAGATTCTATACCCTTCTGTCTATCTACTACTTGTCACTCTTGACAAGCACTTCAAACAACTTTTTCATAGAGGCTTCTTAGAAGATCAAATGTAAGGCCTTTCAATGTGAATTCAAATTTTATTTGCCTAAACTAAGTAGATGAGATTAAATTGCTTTGAATTTTATAAATCATAATCATTAATAAGTCTGAGGGCTGCCTGTGGATATTCATAGTTCTGTGCCCATAATTGCCAATGTGGTGCCTTTTATGAAACTCCTACAGATTCACCCACGCTCTTCAAGGTGGGGGAGGGGGAAGAAATAAAAAACCCAACACTGTGTTTTGAGTTATAGCAGCAGCCAAATACCTCCTGAAACTGGTTAACTTACATGCATCTTGCATCTTCCTTAAGGTTAAAAAGAGCCACTTCATTTTAAAATAATGTAATAAAAATACTGCTGTCAGGCTGAGACCTTGTCTGCCAAGCCTAACCCTCAGATGAAGTTTTACAGCCAAGTTATAAATCCCTAAAACCTGGAGCTGGTAGTGAGAGTATTGACAGGACCTTATCTAAGAAGCCCTGTCCTGGTGGGGAGGGGGCTCAGGCTGAGGGTTTCAAAACAAAGGCAGTCTGATAGCAGAGCCTCAGTTGCAGTTGCACAGATAGTTTAGCCATACGCAAACATCATGTTAGTTTATTTATTTGTTTATGAATGTGTATTAACCACCAGGGTTTGTATACTCTCAACCTCCTTTTGATCCCTTTTCCTTTAAAAAACAAAAGTTCTGCAATCTGTAAACATTTCTGTGCTGACCATGCCTTTGGCTTAGTCAACATATGAAATCCATAAAGGCTTATTTTTTTGATAAAAGAAATGGCTAAAGACAATTGACATTATCGTTTGAAGTTCATGGCATTTCATGCTAACTTAGTAATGTAGAAATGGAACAGAGGCCTGGATTTGTGTAAAGAACTTGTCCAAGGTTGTAACCCTTAACATATTTTGTACATGCTTTCTCTTTCTGTTTTTGTCTCCTATACAAGAAATTTAATACGATTTTGATTAGTTTCTGATGAGTTGAAACTTCAGTAAGTGCAACTCCAGTATTGGAGTTTTCTGTCACTACTATACTTGGGCAGCAATTTAGGAAGACTGATATATTTGCTTTATTGTTCAATTAAGAAAAGACTGTATTTAGAAATGTCACTGAAAGATAAAATATTCCTGTTGTGTACCTAAAACTGTATTGATTCAGGTATAATGTTTCTCAGAACGTTCTGGTCCAAAATTTCGTGTGTATTACGTTAAGAAAGAGCACAGAAGACTTTTAAATCCCCTTCTTGACTCTGACAGACTGCTGGTAACTTATGACACGAATTCAGTTGAGTCACTTAACCTTTCTGTAGTTCACATGATCTCACCAACTGTCAAATGAGAATTGAAATCTGTATTAGCTACTGAAACACTGTGGGGCTTTACTGCTCAAAATGGAACGTGTTACAGAGGTAGCTTATGGTTTGCAAACAGTATGAGCAGATTTCTGAGTGAAAACATGATGTCCATATATCAGGGCTATTGAGTTTACTATGGCTAAGACTGATACTAATGGTCAATTCTGTCATTCACGTAATGAGGAACAGTGATGTTGATGTGAAGGATAGATCCATTCTTTCAGATAGAGCAGGACTCAGGCCCTTTTTACAGGTGAGAAATGTATCTGTGTGAAACTGTTCCACAAGCTGTATGCTTTACTGATCAAAGATTTGTTAAATGCAACAGTGGAGGACTCTGAACGAGAAACTGAGCAGCTGCATTTATTTGATGAGCCTGCATTTCAAAAGTAACTCAAAAATAAATGAACTACAAATTGGGAAGTGTCAGCATGGAGGTCAGACTTGCTGGAGCTGGAGACTCCCAGAATCCTTTGATGGAATGTAATAGCAGCAGCAATACCTTTAGTATTCTGAAATGGAGTAAGCGCTGCTAGTTGTAGCAACACAGTACAGCTGTGCACAGCCAACAGCCTGAGAACAGAGCCTGGACTCTGACTGATCCTCAGCACTGTCGCTGTTCTAGGGACACATGTCAGTGCAAAGGATGTTCAAACCTCAGGTATTATGATTAAGTTTTCCACACTAGGATTTTGCAAATGGGAAGCCTTGTTACTCTAGCAAAAATGTCAGGGTATGAGTGACTTCAATCACAATCTCCTATTCCCTTAATTGTCACCATAACTACAATGAATATGAGCATGTTTGCTTTCATTCTGTGCATCTGGTAGTTCCTGGGACTTCTGACTGAACCTGGGTCAGTGGTAATACCACAGTAACATCCTACTGTGTTTAGAATGTACACCCAGCTGTGTTTGTAATTTTTAGAGCTGAAACACAAGCTGCAGTATCTCAAGGAATAACAGGGGAAACAAAACAATGAAGCAAGCCAGCATCCATCATGTGCTCTTTCTGTTGCCTCCTAGAGCTTTCATTTAATTTTTCAGTGAAAACTTTTGTGCCTGTTAATAGAAATTCAACCAACTGTTTGAACAGTAAATTCAAGATGTCTAGCCCAAGAAGAAATTCCTGGAACAGAACAGTGGAGCAAGTCCTGAAAGCTCAACTGAAAAATCTACTTGTTAAATCCTGTTCAGAATGCACCACACTACAAGATGTCTCTGCAGCCTCCCAGCTGGTAAATATCCTATTTGCTCTGCTTTAAAATAAAAGGCTTAGGTCACAGTTTTTGTCTTCATGCTCCTTTCAAAGCTGGGAGCAAGTGTGTGTTGCTGTGTTGTCCCATACCAAAGGTCCATTTAGCTCAGTCCCCTCTCTCCAATATGGGTAAGGACTATCTTGTCTAGTAATCCTACTAGACAAGATTTTAGGAGCAGGGTTAAGCATTCAGCTCTGCCTCCTTGAACTATTCTCTCACCTTCTGACACGTATCTCAAACCTAAACCAGAACTTGTATTTTTGTGCTCCTTTTCTCTGACCAGATATGTGTGGGGAAGGAGATGCTTTTCTGCAACTAGGAAGAAGACTTCTTCCCTATTGGATGCAGAATAGATATCAGTCCCACATGTTTTGGTTATTTGCCTCAGGTCTTAACAGTAGAAGACTGAAGGAGAGCGGATGTCCAACCTCAACTGGACAAGCCTGTCTGCGACACTGATAAGTATCACAGAATCAAAGAATTGTCACAATTGGAAAACACCTCTAAGATCACCATGTCCAACTATCAACCCAGAAAAAAAACCTGACACACCAAACCCAAAAATCAAAATCCAGAAGCCCAACACCACACAACACAAACCCCACCCTGTTATCCCAGTAGAGTCTGTCCTGAAATGCCTCATCTACATGTTTTTTTGAACACCTCCAGAGATGGTGATTCCACCACCACCCCAGGCAGCCTGTCCCAGCACCTGAGCACTCTTTCAGTAAATTCTTCCTAAGTAGTTGCAATGGGTGCTATAGTCATGCTTTTGTAGACTATAATCCTTGAAGACTGGAATGGTGGCTGTAGATGTATAGCTTCAGTCTTAAAGAGCGGATCCATGTGTTTTGGTCCTTTTTGTGAAATTGTATTTGAGCTTAGGAACCCACAGTTAGGCCCTGAAATCTGTAATTCACATTCTGCTTTGTGAAAAGGCAAATCATGGACCTATGCAGACAAACTGTTTACAGAGAGTTCTTCAAAACTGGCAAGAAAAGTTTGGAAGGGACTAGAACTGGAGATGCTGAGCTTGCGACTTTGTTGGGGCAGTAGTGTGCTCTCTGCCTTTTTTTAATACCATATGCTTAATATTTAATAAATATCTGCTTAACATTTGAGGCTTTGTTTGCAGTGTACCATTATTGTGGAATCTCGGAAGTGGTCCTAACAGAATCCCTGTCTTGGTGAGCTGGGGACATGTAGCACTCAGGGCTGTGTTCTTCCAACCAAAGTTAGGCTGCCAACTGATCCCTTTCACCTTTTCAATGTGAAAACTTTTCTAGAAAGAACCTAGCAACGGCATCCTGGGGCAAGGACACAGGAGATGCACAGAAGTGGCACATTCAGGGCCATCCATGTAACATATAAATGCATCTTTTAACCAGTTTTAACTGGTATAAAGAAGGGAGTTTTATTCTTGGTTGCATACTGCTCTGCATACATCTGGACTTTGATTTAGGATTCTGTTCAGTGAATGTGGATGCAAGGAAGCACAGGTTTGAATACCAGCCTAGCTGAGCATGGATTTAAACTTAGGGCCTAATTGCAGTGCAATAAACAACAAAATCAACATCTAGCGTGGGCAGTTTGTTACCTCTTTGGGCTTCCTCATAAGAAGAGTCTTGGTTTGGGTTTTTTTTTTGTACATGCTTTAATAATCACTCAGTGGGCACAGAAGGCCCAGGTTGTTGATAAATGATGTCTTACATTTTGGGAAGTAGTAAGGCGTGCAGTACTGCCAAAGGATTTTTCTACCTTGGACATGGAAGCTCTTGGTTGTCTATAGTTCTGGCACTTTGCAGGGGGAGTTTGAGTAGGGGAAAATGTTAAATGTGGGGTAGGGGGAGTAGTGTG
>VWZK01017486.1:930-29086 GCA_013396935.1 Baryphthengus martii | reverse complement strand
CCTCTTGTCCTATTGTTAGTTACTAGGGACAAGAGGCCAACGCCTCCCTCACTACAACCTCCCTTCAGATAGCTGTAGAGGGCAATAAGGTCTCCTCTCAGCCCCCTCTTCTTCAAACTAAACAATCCCAGCTTCCTCAGCCTCTCCTCATAAGACATGTTTTCCAAACACTTCACCAGCTTCGTCGCCCTTCTCTGTACCCGCTCCAGCACCTCAATATCCTTCTTCTACTGTAGTGCCCCAAAACATAACTTCTTGTCTTCCTATAAGACTTAACGACAATTTTACATATGCATAAAATTACTATAAGTAAACCAGCCATTTGATTTGAAATACAGAGCGGGGTAAATTGCATGTTTCTCTGAGACAGTGGGAAGATAGTGCAGGTAGTGCTCTAATGATGGAATTATAGAATAGAATAGAATAGAATAGAATAGAATAGAATAGAATAGAATAGAATAGAATAGAACAGAACAGAACAGTTACAGTTGGAAGGGACCTAGAATGATCTAGTCCAACTGCCTGACCTTTACTTCAAGGGCAGACCACAAAAATTCAAGATTATGAAGGCCATTGAACAAATGCTTCTTTTTAAGGCACTGACAGGCATGGAGCACTGACCACCTCTCTAGCAAGCCTATTCCAGTGTTTGACCACCCTCTCGGTAAAGAAATGCTTCCTAATCACTGGGTACTAGGAAGAAGAGATCAGCACTTCCCTCTCCACTTCCTCTCCTTGGGAAGCTATAGAGAGCTGTCTAGTTTTCTGGAAACTTGACAGACCCAGTGTAAAATACTAGGGCTCACTTTGAGCGCTACAGATATCCACATCAGTGAAAGGGCTAAGTCAAAATGACCATTCGCAGTCAGTGACCACTCACTGCTATGAAGGAGACAGGACGCTAGACAGAGTAACCTAAAACATCACAACAAGCCTGATCACAGTCCTGATTACAGCCTCGTGTGGAAGACTTTTAGCTAACATCTTGCGTTGAGGTTTCCTTATTAATTGTTCTTACTCTGAGGATGAAGTGATCCAGCCATCTAGAGTACAAAAACATGACAAGGAGACAATTTTCTCATCTGAGAAGTCAGTGCATTATATCTGATTTACAGAAAATATTGCTGCTATATAAATAGAATAGCTTACTCCACTGAACCAGAGGGTTTGGGGTTTTTCTTTAATAAGTGAACAGAAAAGCTTGACAGTTTAAGGTAAATTTAAGTTAAATCACTGGGTTATATTAAAGATCAGAAGGTCAAGACTCAGCAGTCATTTTAATAATCTGAAGTATATTTGCTTTGAGTATTTTATGGGTATTATCCACATATCACTGTCAAATGCCTGGTATATTCTGGATTTGTTTGATTCCACATGAAAAAAGCTCATTTGTATAAAAGCATTTTTACAAGCGTCCACACTTTCTAACCCAAAGGTCTTCAAGGAAAATCTCTGGAGTAATTGATTACACAGATTCCTGTTTCTTGCCAAAAGGAGACTCTGTGCAAACAATGAGGTGCATTTTAACATTTCCATAACGTCGAAGTTACTGAGGGGGAACAGTGCACATTTTCCCATTGACTACAGCTTCCAAAGTTCCATTTCCTGAATATCTAGAAATCAAAGCCAAGCCAGATTGGACACCAAACTATCAAAAAAACCACAAAACCAAAAAAACCGAACCCCTAAAACCCACCATTTCCAGTATTCTTACTTCAGCACTCATAGGATTGTTCTGTGCATGATGCAGCTCTTCTTCACAAACCTGCATGCAATAATGCTATGGCATAAAAGCTGCTCTGAAGTAATTCGAGCATACTACTCTTTTGTTCACTTTAAGTGCTAAAAATTTTAATGAAATGTTATCTTTGTGTGAAATAAAACTACTTTCTACCATTTGCACTCTCACTGATCCAATAGCATTATTGGGAAAGAAGCCCCACATAAGTATGCTGCAGTAAGACCTTCTCCAATGTAGTAAATTGTGAAAAATAAAGAAGGTTGAAAAATGGAAAAAAAATTAACACATTGATAAAAGTAATCCACCAATTTATCAAAGCATACAAACACTAGACAATCTTGTGAAAGAGTGATTTTTCAAATATAACATGAGAAGGCCTGCTTGAATAAATATTTACAAATTGATTAAAAATGTGTCAAGTCCAGTACCTGAAAATGCCACTAATATAAAAGTAGGTTACAGGCAAGCTAAAGGTGTAATCAGTTCAATTTTGAGGAAAATGTGCATGGGGAAAAAAAAATACCTAACTCTGAAGTAATACATTTCATACCAGAATCTATTCCTATATTGCATAATTAAACATGGAGGTATGGGTCTTCAGTCTGTGAAGAAGAGTGGCTGAAGGTGCCACTCTCAGATGTAATTATGGCTTTACCCTTTGCATTGCCATCATTCACTTCAATCTATCCTATGCCTATAAGAAGAAATCAGAAATTCCTGCTCAGATAATAAGAAAGCAGATGCCATATGAACAGTACAGGAAGAGAAGAGAGAGAAAATTCAGAGAAGGTACATGGAAAGTATCGGCAAGCAAGCAGTGTATGGAGCCTGGACACATCAGTAAAAAGGGCAACGCTCACCACGCTGGGCAGCATTGCAGCACTTTAGAGTTTTTCTACAGAGGAATTGCTCTGGGTGAGCATCCTCCCTCCCTGTGGGGACAGTCTCACACTGCACTTGGCATATTTCATCCTTCACTTGACTATAGACCCTCAACATTCACACACATGTGAGTTTTGATAGATTTGACTAGAAAAGGACAGAAGTGATGCTGGCACTCTCAGAGACAGAACATCAGACTGTGCTTGGCACAGAACAGGCCACAAGAGAAAAATTCCTCTTATAGTTCCTACTCTAGAGGAAGGGATGCCATCCAAAAGGACGTGGACAGGCTAGACACCTGGGCCTATATAAAATCTCACGAAGTTCAACAAAGCCAAGTGTAAGGTCCTGCATCTGGATTAGAGCATTCCTAAACACGGGCACAGGCTGGGTGATGAGTGGATTGAGAGCAGCCCTGTGGAACAGGACTTGGGGGTACTGTGCATGAAAAGCTGAATATGAGCAGGCAGTGTGCATTCGCAGACCAGAAGGCCAACTGTATCCTCGGCTGCATCAAAAGAAGCGTGCTCTGCTCTCATGACAGCCCATCTGGAGTACACCGTGTTCAGCATAAGAAAGACACAGACATGCTCAAGCAGGTCCAGAGGAGGGTCAGGAAGCTAACCAGAGGGCTGGAGCACCTCTTGTATGAGGACAGGCTGAGAAAGTTGTGGTTGTTTAGTCTAGAGAAGAGAAGGCTTCAGGGAGACCTTAAGCAGCATTACAGAACTTATGGGGGAATCTACCAGAAAGATGTGGAGGGACTCTTATCAGGGAGTGCAGTGATACGACGAGGGGTAACAGTTTTCAACTGATCAAGGGCAGATTTAGATTAGAAATTAGGAAGAAGTTCTTTACTATCATGATGGTGAGACACTGGAACAGGTTACCCCTTCCTGGAAGTGTTCAAGGAGAGGCTGGATGAGTCTCTGAGCAACCTGGTCTAACGGAAGGTATCCTTGCCCATAGAATGGGGGTTGGAACTAGATGATCTTTAAGGTTCCTTCCAATTTAAACCATTCTATGATTCTATGACTCTAACAAAGTATGTACCTTAGTTGTCCTCCCATGAAATTATCTATGATACAAGCTCTACTGAAACATATCATTTGACAACACTTTATTTTTGCATTTCACATTGTAATGAAAACAAAAAGTCTATAAATTTAGGATTAAAGTGCATAAGACGATATACCATTATCCAAGGGCCATATCTTGGTTACAGAATAACAAATCCAAGTCATTACTCATGAATTCAGGGGAGGTGACTGAGTGTTGGCACACTTGCTGCTGTCCATGTGCAGTCATAAAAGTGAGACCCCTAAAAATGAGACTACTCAGTTTAAGAATAATTTTGTGGGCTTTTTTATTCATGGTTAAACATCAGGCTAATTTTCTAACCTATCAATCAGTATTCTCTGATTCACAGTAGCACAAAAATAGATGAAGACTGTTGGATAAAGCAGATGTTGACATAAGTTAAGACCATGGAAAATTATTGCAGATACCATTTCAGAAACTGTAGGGGTCTGAAGCTGCATAAAAAGTCAGTGAATCCAGCAGCACTAAGTGATGCTTTCTTCCTGATTGATAAAGTGTTTCTTTATCAAGGGTCAATTACAATCCACAATCAAAGCAGTTGTCATAGTTATGCTACATATTCTGAAAAAAAGCAAGATAAAAGAAGAAACAGATGTTATTACAGCCTGTGGAGAGAAAAGAAAAGCAGAAGACGAAAGAAGGCCGCAGAGAATGCTTGAAATTACCACTTAAGTCCAAAGAAGCAGATCTTGCACAACAGCAGTGAAAGCTACCAGTCTCACCCATGGAACAAAGCTGAAATTCAATGCACACTTTTCCATCTGATAGACACAGAAAAGACAGTCAGTCCTGATATGAATAAACAGTTTTTCACCTACTTTACTACACACAAGTAATCCACTGCAGCACTATAGCCATACTTCCACACGTATGAGATACAATGATCCACAGATGTGCATTTTAACATATCTGAAACACCCTTTGCCTTTCCTCTGCACTCTCCCCAACACTCCAGCTTAGAGCTCTTCACTAATATTAATACATACCAGCCTACAACTGTGCGTAGCAACTAAGTTTTCTTCCTGCTTTAGGAGCAAGATTGCAGAAGAGTAAGTTGGAACAAGAAAAAGGCACAGCCTTGCTAGCAGTGGAAATGCAGAGTCTCGGTACCAAAAGGCAGTTTGTTAGCAGCCAGAAACACTGGGAAAAGCAACCATCGCACTGAAATTCTGGAGGAGCTCAGTGTGTCTGCTGCTGGTCAGGATACATGTCCCATTGGAAAAACAGGGAACAATGAAAGCCAAAAAGACCCACATTTTCTCTCCTTGGGGAAGTCCCAACAGGTTTTCTATTCATAGGTGTGACTGTAGCAACTGCTGAGTGAACATGGCCACAGCCTCTGCCCAACCTCCACTCTTGCATGCTGTACCACAACAGACCACAGAGCAGTTCGAAATTACAGGATGAAAAGCACACAGCAGCATTGTGGTAGAGCTGAGAACAAGTTCTAGGGAGCCTGGGCTACTTCCTGGTAGTAGCCAGCAGCATCAGCCCCAGCTGTCATAGACAAAGCATGTCTCAAGGAGTTGGGGATTTTTCCCTTCCTTGGATTTGAAGTGCCCTAACCAAATTAGATGATTTGGGTAAGTTTCTAAAATAACTCAGCCTTGGTAAAGTGAGGAAAAATCTTTACTGCACCAGCTTAAAAGCAACTCCTACATTTATATAAGGTACTTTATCATTTACAGCCGCAGGTCATGTAACTCACCTCGTAACAACTCAAGAGCTACAGGGCAACACAATTTAAAAAAAAAAAAAAAAAGATGTCTAATTGATAGGTTTGCTTAATAGAGAATCTAGAGCTCTGCTTATATCATTACACACAATGTTAGTCTATCTAGTCTTGGGACAATACAATCATCTAGAATTTCAATACACCATGAGGATTAGTATTAATACAACTCTGAACACAAACTGGTGTGTTAAAACTCCATCTGTCTTAGGTCTAAAATTGCATCTTCTTAATAAACTGAAAGACTGATGCTAAATCCAGTATCCACTAGGGGATAAAACTTTAAGCTCTCCAAACTTAATTAGCTATGGAGTCTAATGTCTGGAAGTTGAAATATCTTAGATTTTATGTTTACATTATTGTAGCAATGACGATAAGTTTTTTTAAAAAACCTGTAGAAATTTCTGACGGATTTTTTTTCTTTCCTTAGGCTAGTCCTACAACTGTTTTCATAAATAATTTAAGTCCTTCAGACATCTGCACGTGCTAATTTAAGATGGCCTTAAATCATTTACTAAATTACTTCTTAGGAAGACAAATCCCTCCCATGGGGTCAGATTCAAATATCAAAAATACCAGTGTAATTCCAAAGGTGTTGATTTAGTCAAGTGTTTGCCGTATCTTCTATTGCTGTAGACACCCATAGCAGTTCGGCAAATTCACTGAGAGGTAGTGAGACAGTGGAAGTATTCCATAACTGATATACGACATCCAAGAGTGGTATATTGGCCTTGTCAAAGCAAATACTTCTCCTGAGTAGCCTCTTCATGGACCAAAAACCTCTTGAAATTGTCCTTATAAAATATTGTTGCTTCCGACAAAGGAAGAAAGTATCACCTACTACTCAGTGTATTTCCACCACTTACACTTAGTGATGCTTTGCCAACAACGACATTTTTGACATAAATTTGTCATGGAAAAATTCAGTCACAAAGCATATACTAAATATCAAATCAAGCAGTTTTCTGATCAGAGTACTTTAAATGACAGGAAAATTTGATATCATTCGTGTTTGTTTTTTAATTGTGACTGTATCACTAATGTTTAATATATCCCTAATCATAACAAAAGGATCAATTATTTTTTTCCAAACCTACTCTGTTTATATTATAGACTTAGAAGTAGGTATCTCAAATTTGTAATTGAGCAAAAAGTGCTTATATCGAGTTTTGAAATAGTAAAAATAATTGGGTTTTGCCCTTTATGGAAGTATCAGTGGCATATTTTATGCCACCTCATTTCACTAGTTCTTTGGCATTTCAGATGCCTTTGTAGCACAACGTGATAAACAATCCAATTTCTTTCATGGACAACATGTTTGTCTCTGATACATTACTTTGAATCAAGAGAGGGGAACTGTTAGCATTGTCTCCTCTAGAACAAGCTGTACTAAAAAAACCCAAAACCTCGACAAAGAAAAAAAAGTGAAAACAGAAAAGGGAAACATCCTGTGATTTTAAGTCATTGTTGGCTTAATCTTTCTTTTCATCAGACCCAAACTCCAGCATACACTTTTCTGTCCTAAACTCCAGT
Source organism: Baryphthengus martii (assembly GCA_013396935.1). Classification (NCBI taxonomy): domain Eukaryota; kingdom Metazoa; phylum Chordata; class Aves; order Coraciiformes; family Momotidae; genus Baryphthengus; species Baryphthengus martii. Next base: position 22,097 of record VWZK01017486.1, on the reverse strand, counting down.
CTTGAAGCTGTCAGTGAAGTTTGCTGCTATTAAAATATTGATTGCTGCAGTTCTTAAACACCATCATCATCACCATCTGAAGTAATCTGCAAACAGCTACCAGTGAAAGACAGATACAGCCTGTCTGAGGAAATAATTGCAGTCCAACACAGAGGCAAATGAAAAGATCTGAAGTTCCTACATTTAGTAGCTGGAAGAAAAGCAAATGTTTTTTCAACTGAAGTACTATTCCCACTCTCAGGTATTGCTGACGGTGCTTCCAACAAGGCAGTATCTCTCAATTTCTGCAAGTCAGACCACATGAAAGCTGGAGTGATGCTTGATCAATGAACCTACTGGTTATTGGTTTTATTTATTGTAAAGCCCTGGCTAAAACAAGGGCAATGTCTCAGCTCTGCAACTCCTAGATGGTCCCTGGGTGTATTCTGACATTAGAAATGTGCGAAGAATAGTCATTTAGCTATAGATTCATTTCTCTATGCTTGTATTTCACAACAATAATAAGAGTATTATTTCCACAGCTGTCATTTATGGGATAGTCCTTTCAATTGCATATACTAAAGCTTTCGGTCTCCAATTAGACTACTTCTATGAGGTTGAAGTGTGGTCTCTACAGTGCTGCCAAAATTTCTGTTATCTATGTTAATGTCATTCAGTAGCAATCTTTATGAACTATTTCTACTTTGTCTTCTGCTGCGATAAAAGGACTTTAAAATGGCCTAACATAAATGTGATTCTTTATATTACTGGCTATGAAGACTCTCAGTATCAATAAAACCTTTCTTCTTCTGACCAAGACAATCTTCAAAAATGTGAAGTATATCTAAAGTATACAAGTATAAGCCTTGTTTGATATAATCTGGGATGTGTTACAGATGTCTGCTTTTGGCAGGGAAGACATTCCAGGACCTTCAAAAACTATTAACAGTTTCCGTAAACTTTTCTATTGTTACTATTACTACATCTCTGATCATATTCCCAGTTGCTTTACCTGCTCATAGGAGGGACTGAAAGATAAAACTAGACTCTGGTGGATTAAGAACACATATTTTATCATCAGACAGCAGCTTAAAACCACCTGACCGCATTTCCACTATTTGCCAAGACAGTGTGAAAGTCAAAATAGATAGTAAGAAACCTGAGTCTCTCACAAAGATGAGCATGTTAAATTACCAAAGTGCCTTCTTCAGACAATCTCATCAAAGTGGTTTTGGGCTTATAAAATGACATGCAAGTTCACCATATATCTGCACACAGCAGGTTTTCAAATCTCACTGCTAGTTTCCTGCATCCAAGGCAAGCAAAATATGTGGACATAGCAAGGACCCACAAAACAAACCCAGAAATGATGAAAAAAAGAGAAAAACAGATCCACAAGGAAGTGGTTCTAGAAGGTGTTCCAAGATGAGGAAAAGGAAGTTTATGGGCATTTACGTCGCAGTGTTGAAACACATATGCTTGTCATCAAACTGCTACACAGGATTATCCTTCAAACGCATAGACAGTTACAGCATTGTGAAATGGCTAGGAGTAGAAGCTTGATAACCTCAGATAAAGCAAAACCTCAGATAAAGCAAAAAGGTAACATCTTGAAAACTTCCGGAAACTCTCCATCGATGGTAGTGTATTAATTCACATTGGAAGATTTCTAAAAGCTACACATTGCTTCAGATAGAAATTAATTCTGGTCAGCCATATGACATCTGGTCAAAGATTGTTTGACTGGAAGACCACAATATTTTCTTTTGGTCTTACAGACTTCAAGTCTATTGACAACTGTATTTTGGAGAAACAGTTTCTTAGGAAAACCCTGGAAAACAGAAAAATGTTTAGAATTCAGAAGTTCTGCTTTTTTTTATATGATCACACAAAGTTGTTATAACAGCTACTGATGCAACAGTGGATTGAATCTCAGTTTGGTAAACACACTTAAAAAGAAATATTTTATTTGAATGCTTTACAAAAGCAAAGATAAACTCATATTCTGGCCTTTTTATTTTTAAGTACTTCAGCATCAATGGGAATGACAGCATTTACTCCCCTACACAAAATGGGAAAAAATGTCAAACAATAATCTAGGTTAAACACAGCTTATGTAAAAGCAACAGTCAACACAGCAATGGATATGACTGCTTTAAGTGGATTATAAGGAGAGGATTTAGAATGAGTATTTTATTTTACTAAAATGGTGTTTGTATTCATAAAATTCTCTGTGTGACACCAAGAGAAATACAATTCTACATAATAAAATACATAGTACTTGCGGAGCGTTTGCCATTTGAAGAAGTTTTTATTCAACTGTCAGCACTGTCCTCGTTTTACAGGTAGGGAGTCAGAAGCATGAAGGATTGAAGTCATATGACAAAGGCCACAAACAAGCAGCACGGCTGTGAACAGGACATAGCTGCTTGGTACCTTCTCTGAGCCACTGAAACTTGCAGCTTACAGGATGATGAGGATCTGATATAGGGAAACAGATGAGCCAAGGAATAAGAGTGGCTTTCCAGAGACATTGACTTTCAAAAATGATGCTAAAAGAAAGGAGGTTGTTACACACAAAAAGCTGGCCTGGTGGGGAGATTCCTTTGCTTTGCTTTGGGGAGGCATGTCTTTACAGCTCCCTGTCTCTGCCTTTAACGACCTGTTAATAATGCTAGTGTATCACGTTTTCTTGCTCTTCCACTATTCAGAACAGCTGGGTGAGTAATCATGTTCATGAGAACTGAACATGATTGTCTTGTCTGTCAAAAACAGGCACACAGATAAAAAAGTTGACATATTGACAACATATAGTGATGCCAGAAAATTTTCCAAATGCAAAAGAGGGGGAGAAAACCCACTAACCTTTAAGCCATTTTTCTATAAATACCCTGCACTATAACTAATATCATCAGTAATCAAAATGAAGCTGGATTCCTCAGGAAATGGTATGTAAATAAAGGTTCTGTCACATTTCTATACAGTCTGCTCTGAGATGCTCTTTTCCAAAAGGTGATTTCTTTCAATGTCTCTCTCTGCCCCCCAGCCCTCCCAGCCCGATATTCTGGCACTTGGCATTGCAGGATCACCTTCTTCCAGAATGGTGCACATTTTCCCTGGTTCAAAATCGGGATGTCTCCACTTCCTCCTCTTCTGACTCTTTCTGATATCCAGCAATTTTATAGTCCTGTAGCCAAACCAGCAATTTGTTATCTTTCTGCCTCTAGCAATGCAAATTGACTCTAAGGACAGCAAAAGCACGCTTAGTACAACATGAGATCACTGCAGGTGTGAGAACTGCTGTCTTCCCTGGCAAGCTCTTAGAACACAGATTAGAAATGAAAGGCCTAATTATCCTTACCTTTTTTAAAACAATTAGTTGTTGTATTATTTTTCACCTATAAATCCACTTTGCCAATAAAAAACACAGGAGCATGTACCGCTTTCCTGGAACTGTAAAGAAACTCAAATATTATTAACACCTACGCACATCCATGGACTAAGGATTTCCAAGTCATCTCCTTCAAAATCCCCTGTTTTTGCACTTTTACACCTGCTATGATGAAATAAGTGATCTCACAGGTTTAAATTTCCCGCATATAGATTTATCTAAAGTGCTTTTGTCATCATTAAGGCTGAGCAAAATCCTTTAGCAGTTCCTGAATTAAAAGAGGAATGTAACACTAACTTTCTTCTTTGACTGCAAATGGATTTTCCTTGGTTGGTTTGGTTTTTTTAACATAGCATTTGCACTACAAAATAAAGCTGCACAATTCCGTGTGATCTGGCTGCATATGCATCACATTTTCCTCATTAATGGTCTCACTTTGAAGGAGGATGAGGACTCCCAGCTTTCATGGGAAGAGCCAACCAGGCAGATGTGCCATTTAGCAAGGAAGCAACAGCCACGTTTAGGAATTCTAGCAGAGACGTGCTGAGAATATGTGATCTCAGAATTGAGAGATTATAGAAAGTACTTAGATAACTCAAAGCACACGAGATGAACCCAACAATGCCTAATTAAGTTAGCTATACAACATGCTGCATATACCTTACACACTCAGCAGAAGGGGCTGTAACAGCTACTAGGCTCTGATCAAATCAATTACTGGCCGAAGACTCCCATAGCATGCTCCACCTTACTGGAGCGCATGCTGCCCAAACAACTTGTCCAAGCTTTACCTCCATGGTCATGATGCTCAACTGTTCTCTGATGAACTAATGGAAGGACAGAGATTTTTCCTCTTTTTTGGGTTTGTTGGTTTGGGTTTTTTTTGGTTTGGTTTGGTGTGTGCATTATTCCACTGATTTACAGTCAACCTTGCAATTACGATATTCTGAAATGTCCTAATCCATACAGACTATAAGGTAGGAACCAAAACAAGTATTCACAACTAATTAGCTGTATCTTAAGTACTTTCATTTTATAAAGTGAGATGACAAATGCTAAATCTAATGTTAAATTTGCAGTTAGGTCTAGCAGGACATTTTTCTGAATTTACATGTTGCTGAGATTAGCACAGCAGCTCCAGTAAAAATCTGTCTGTGTAAGAAAATAGTGACCACTATCATATATAAGCAGGTTAGATTTAGGCTTTAGGACACCTAAATATAGGGGTTTTTTGTTGAGATGCCACTACTGACAGTGAAAGCAAAGCATGTACAAAACTCTTTCCCCTAATTTGTCCCCAAATTCATGAAATTTCAGGGGTGCGATTTTGAATCTTAAATATTAAATTGTTAATATAGCACTTTGTAACATTCACTTTCAGAAACACTCGTCCCTACACAACAAAAGTATTGCCTGAAGGAATTTTCCTCTCCATCACTTTTAAAGAATATTTCTATGTATTCTTGACGGTTCCTAAACAAATTTCTGTAACAATCTAGACTATAGTCACAAATATCGCCACTGCTCTTAACCTCTGCTCTATATGTTTATTGGAAAGAGAACGTATTTTAGTAGCAGAACACACACTATGAAGCAAAATCCAAGGAATCCGATTGGCATAAGCCCCAGATTCACCAGGTGCAGAGAGGTCAACAAACATGATTTCTTAAAGAAAAAAAATCTCTGTTTTTTTTAACAGCTCTAAGATAAAATCCAGCTACAATCCAGCTGATTTTTTAGTCTTTAAGACTATGTTCAAGACGAATGTTGCTCTGCAAAATTCAGAACGGGTTACTTCTTTTTTGTCCTCTCCTGAGAGAATGAGTCCCTTGCAAAACCCCAGGCCACTGTATATGTCTAGGGCCTCTTGCTTTTTCCTCTCCAAAACCAGAAGCCTCCATATACATCAAACTCAAGAGACCGATGAGGTCCGCCTCATTTTGAACATCCTTGTCTCAGAAGATTTTAGATACCTGGCTGAGTCCTTGTCTGCCTCTTTAAAGTCAGCCAACACCTTTCTTATTGATCAACAAGCCCAGAGACCACAGCAACAACTCTACTGAAAACCTATATACTGTTGAATGCTAGAATGGAGTATCTGACAGCTGTTCTGACATTGGGGTCTGTGATGTTGCAGTAATTTGATAAAAAGGGTGGGGCACTGAAGTTTTTCACAGCATACAACTGGCCAAAATCTTGACTCAACTCCTTGTCACCCTACAATCTTTCAATTTCCCTGCCCAGCCTGAGAAAATAATGATATCAAAATACCAAGAGAATGCAATCCTGTTGAACATTGTTTTTTTCATTCCTCAAATCTCTCAACTGAATGCCAGTTCTTGCTTAAAAGTTAACAGTGAGATTGTCATCACCAAGGAGTTCTGTAAAATGACTTGGCAACCAGAAAACTGGAATCTTCTCAAATCTAATATTTCTTTCTAATGCACATGCAATTAGTGATACTGAGGGGACAAAAATCCTTTGAGGCAGATGCTAACAACTGGGATAATCACGCTGAAATGAAAATACAAATGTAGGTAATCAAACACAGTAATTATTTCAATAAACACTTCCACATTCCCTGACAGTGAACATTTTGCTTCTCTAAAATTATATTACATTGGATTCCTATTGGCCATTTTTCTGCTTTTAAAAGAAATAAAGCAAGTGGTAAGCTTTGGTGATTATTTTTTGAGGGTTTCTTAAGTACTAATACGAAAGTCAGCTATCTCATCAATATAGTAATAGAATTAGACATTAACAAAGCTTTTATTCTTCACGAATAAACCTCAGTCCCATTAGTGCTACAATTAATTTCATTACATATATCTACCTATTGTAGATAAATGAGGAGAAATTGCCACTTTAGGACAAAATGTGCTGACTGAAGAACTTTTGTCTCCTGCTATAGCAGTACTGGATTTGGCCAGTATAGTACAAGGGGAAGACCGTACTGTCTGAACACACATTGGATTAAGCTTTTCATCCTTAGGTTACAGTCACCCAAGGTTCATCTTTGAGCTAGGTGGTTCTGTATCATCCACAGATCAAATGCCGTTCCATGCAATTAAAAGGAACACCAAATTTTAAACTGCTATTCCTCAGAACAATTAGCTGTTGCACCTTACCTTCTCAAGTGTTTCAGGCATTAAGTTGGTGCAGACAAGGGAGAAATGTGCTACAAAATGTGCCTGCAGTTCCAATCCATTATTGCTCTACTCACTGGGGTTTATCACCATGGTTTTTCTTGAGGTCTTGGTATATCGTGAACTGCAGTCTAGCCCATATTCAACCACACATGAAAATAGGCCTGATGCAGCCTCAGCGTGGTAAAATCGTTCTTGGTTCCTGCTGAAGCAACACAGGCTTCCCAAGGATTTTTCTGAAAGGGGAATGCAGTTTAAGCTAAAACTAATATACCAGGCAACCCTGTAAGTACAGATTTCAATCACCATTAAGCATACAAAGTACCAACCAACTTGTGAAAACTTTACAACACCACGATGAGTGGTTAGAATAACGCTAATTACAGCAGGATCTAATGCAGTTCTTCGTAAGTGAACAGCAACTTCCTATCTCAAAAAGCCCTGTAAAAAAGATCCAAGTTCTAAGACTATATGCTCATGTTTACATGAACCTTTTGAATACTTCAGAGGCAGGTGCTAAAGGGAGATGTTGCTATGCTCTCTCACACATTATGATTCAGTTCATGTTCTAACTCACCCAGCAACAGGCTTCTTGGAAACAGCAAGTGTGATTCTTAATTTTGACTAAGCTAAAAAACGGCAGGACTACTCATGTAAAAGCTTCTTGAGGCAACTAAATAAAGGGTTCACAGGGATAAATACTGCGCTATATAACTAACTTAAACCTCCAGTCAAACTCTGAACATGGAAAACAGCATGGCAGTTCCTTTATTTTGCAGTCAAATAGAGCAGTATTGATTCCATGTCCTCTGAATGCTTGTACAGATTATGACTACGCAGGCAGACATCAGTAACTCACCTGGTGCCAGTGTTTAACTGTTGTGTTATGCTATTTGGCTAACAAAATATTTTTGTTCACTAATGAGTTTTAACAACTTAATACTTAGCACTTCCAATGTGAAGCACAATCCTACTATAACAACGTTCTCATCTGAATTTCTCTAAGCTCTAAGTCCATGATACTGGCTTTTAAAAGCCCAGGGTTTTAATATTGTAATACCGCTGATTTCTGTGCCCACTACATTAAATCCAAATCGTCCGAAGCTGTATTTTCTTCTTACTTAGTCTTATACCGCAATCTTGGAACATTTAAATTAATGAAAAATTGGAAAACAGAACTTGCCAATGATCTTAGCATTGAAAATTTTAACCCTCCTCTCTGTTTGCAGTGAACAGTCTGACCCAGAGTGATCGAATGAACGTTTCCCAAAGGCATACTCCACAAGTAGCGGTATACTCCTTGCCAAAGCAAGACGATCCTGTTGTGATGAAATCCTTTTCTTCCCCTACTCTTTAGGCAGGCAGGCACCTCCCATGTCAACCCAGGATATCATTTCGCCATATGAACTGGTGTAACTGTGTAGCAACATGATTGAAACAATTACTTGAGGCTGTTACAGTTCTGCTCCTCTATGCCCTCTCATGAACATCCACAATGTCCTACCAGTAACAAAGACAGGACTCTAACATTACTTTCCTATTCTCTGAGGACAATCCAGATCACTTGCTGTTGTCTTACCAAAGACACACTTGTCAGCATTTTACATGCTGCTTCCACAAGATCTGTTTAGCTTGTTGAGGTAAAGGCAAGAATCTCCTGCCTCCTTATCCCCTAGTACTAACGTTTTTTATCACCAAGTCATACTGATCTGCTCTATGTGTGGTTAGGTCAGGCAGGGTAAAATGTAAATGTCTAGAGCAATGTTTCCCCAGGTATTCTGAACCTGGAGCAAAGGTGAGAAAGGCATGACACACCTGCAAACCCCTACTCAAGCAAGCTAGCTTGCTGACATTAGGTAGCTTTACTTACTTCAGTGGAAGTGAGACTGGAAATATTTCCATTTCAAAAAGATGACTGAATCTGACCCATCAACTAGGAGTTCAAACCCTAAATAAAACTACCTGAAACTAATTAACATTAAAACCAAAGAAAAAAAAAACAAACCAAAAAAAAAAGAAAAAAGTGAGATATCTTCTTAGCTGTGATTGATAAACAAACACTAATGCTGTGAAATGTTTTCCCCATTGGTAAATGTGACATTTTACAGGAACATGAATTATTAATTTTACATTTTTGAGCACTGCTGTGGGCCATGTCTTTTTCAGATATTCATCGTGATGCAAAGCACTGGGGACCTCATAAGCAAAATGGAACAAACTTTGGTTTGTATGTACATCAATTTGAATACATTATCAATGTTAAATTTGCCTTTTATTACTTTGAGCATTGTGTTCTTCTAGGATTATTGCTTTGTCATTCATGCTGCTTGATTCTGTGGGATATTTTTCTCCACACGAGTCACAGATTTTATTATCACAGTGCTCCACTACAAACTCTTCATCTCATGTAACAGTTCAGTATAAAAAGAGAGCTTTCTCATCTGTACTGTCCATTTAACTTCTACATATTACTGTCGTGCATAAGTGCTTCAGCTGTGACATTTCATTGGAACTGCAATCTCTTCAGTGATAGAAAAGCTCCACCTGATTTTCCTTAAGCTTTATATCAACGTAGAGTATAACTTCCTACATACTGAGGTTGCAGTCATTCTTTGCAATTTTTTCCTCTTTGTACTCTTCATTTTATCACTGTGGCAAACCAAGAAGCACACCACAGCTCTTTATTCCCACCCCTGGAAGTGCTGTAATAGTCTGACTTCAATAGACAGCCTATCAGCAATAAACTGAACTATTCAGCACTTGAATTAGAGCTTCATGCTACCTTTCAGCTACAGACTGATTCTGTCCATCTTCCCACTTTCTTTTGGCTCCCTTTCCCCGTGTTTCATGTATTGGAGCATCACCAAAATAACTTTGCTGAGTAAATTCTGTAGAGCTAAAAATTCATGGTATGGTGCTTTCACCAACCCCTACCAAAGACCAATCACAAGTAGCACATCAGCTGATGTGAACAGAAACCTCTGTAATAGATTTCATTCGTTACTCAGCTTTGATGCACAGTGTTAATCTCTGTTAAATCCACAAATTTCTCTCACTTCTTTGTTTTTATGTCAATCTGTGTTAGAAACATTAAAGTCTCATTTTGACACCACTTCTTAAAACTACTTACTCCATCTCTAAATGACATGTATCATTGCTAGGCAAGGATATGGATGATAATGGACTAAATTCTGTTACACTGCATAGCCTTTATCTTTTCATCTCAATCTAGAGGTAATGTTTGGTAAATACTGAGAAAATTGTAAAGATATGTAATCCATATGTCTTTAGTGTATGTTCCCTGTTAGATCTATTCATATTATTTATAAAGGTGCCAAGAGGCTTTTCCAGAAAAAAAAAAGCAAACCAAAGATCTTCAATGCAATTCATTAACTAAAATCCACAACAGAAAGGTTTTATAGTAACTATGTATCCTTCTGCGTGCATTCACACAGTGAAATCAAACACTATCGACACAAGTAGTTTAGAAATACCAGATTTCATAATGGCTCTTCTATTATGTAGAGGTTATTTACATAATAAATTACCACTCAATAAAAATGCTATCATTTAAAATTTCATAAAGTAGCAAAGTAGTGATCCACATCTGAAGCAAGCACAGCCCAAGTTAATTGTGTGCGTACATTACACGGAGAGGATTTTAAGCATTAAAGTAAGCTACCATTAAATGATTTGGAAAGCAAACAAACCTCAGTGTTCCTTTGTTCACAAATACACAAGCCATCTTATCTGCTGCAAATACTTGCAGTAGATACAGTCACACTCATAACAGTACATAGCACTGGTTCTTTAAAATTCTCACAGCCATGAAATGTACCTTATTTAAGATTAAATCTTTCGGTTTTTAAAGATCCAGCTTATATAACACAACTAAATTTCCAGTCTCCTTTAATAATCATTAAATGTTATACACACTGAGGACAAACTGGCCTTTATTCTACAAATACATGTTTATGTATTGACATGTTTGCTGCCACACAGTAATTCCCAATCCAAGCTTCAGTGGAGGAGTCACAAAGTCAGTCACAAACACTTTTGCCAGATCTAGGTATTAGACAATCAGCTTCTCTTTGGGTAAAGAATCATTAACAATAATGACAATAATTGCACAGCCCTCACTAGAGCTTTTCAATATTAAAGTGGTATTTAACAATGATTCAGAAATTCTGTATGAGCAGCAGCACAGACTGGGGATAAGACCTAAATGCTGTAACACAAAAAGCACTAGAAAACAAATGATGGCTCTGATTTTCACAGAATCACAGAACTATTGAGGCTGGAATAGACCTCCGAAATCATCAAGTCCAGCCTACGACCTAACACCACAACATCAACTAGACCATGTCACTAAGTGCCATGTCCAATCTTTCCTTAAACACCTCCAGAGATGGCGACTCCACCACCTCCCTGGGCAGTCCATTCCAGTGTTTAATCACCCTTTCCCTGAGGAAGTGCTTCCTAATACCCAACTTAAACTTCCTCTGGCGCAGCTTCAGGCCATGCCCTCTTGTCCTGTCACTAGTTGCCTTGGAGAAGAGCCTGGCCCCCAGCTGATTGCAACTTCCCTTCAGGTAGTTGTAGAGAGTGATAAGGGCGCCCCTGAGTCTCCTCTTCTCCAGGCTCAACAACCCCAGCTCCCTCAGCCTCTCCTCACAAAACTTTCCCTCCAGTCCTTTCACCAGTCTTGTCACTCTCCTCTGGTCCCGCTCCAGCACTTCAGTATCTTTCTTGAAGTGAGGGGCCCAGAACTGCCCCCAGTACTCGAGATGAGGTCTTCTGCTGTGCTCTGCCTTTTATGATTCTGGCGACAGTAGTCTGGGCTGGCTGCCAGAGATGCAGAAGGGATATCTGGAAGCTGGGTGTAACACTGAACTTTATGTTGGTATATGCATGTGAATTTGTGCATGTGTGTACAAATCACTCTACCCCTGAGCACGCAGGAAAGACTGTGGACTGACGCAGCTGTGAATACTTTCCCTTTCTTTTGCAGTATCTCCTACTGTAAGTGCAGTGCTTGTTGTTTGAATGGTGAGTTACAGCACCCATGGGAACAGGGATTTGGGCCCTGGTCATTTTCAGACACATCTCCAAAATACAATGCTCAGCAGCACTGCTGGTGCTCTTAAGGGGTTAAGTAGTTCAGCCCTATCAACACAGAGGTGAAAAAGATTGGTGTGCACTTCTCTCGTCTTCTCCCATCCTCAAGAGGAACTTCAGCCCTAAAATATAGCTTTCCAGACTGCGTAAGTATTACTGTATGATGTTTGACTTGTACACCGTACATCTACAGTATTCAAACTTTTATTGATAATTTTTACTTCTCATAAATAGTTTGTCAAATAAAACCTGACAAATCCCTCAGAGACAACAGTCACTGTCCAAGGAATTAAAAAAGATTGACTCTGTTTCCACTATGGAAAACCACCAGGGACTTGGGGTGTGTTGGTAAGAGTGGGTTACATGGACCACACAAAAAAAGCTAATGGGATCTTCTCCTAACTTCCTCTCTAAAAGAAAACCAAAGTAAATCCAATTCTACAGTCAGTGATGAAACTACTAACCACTGAAGTTAAAGAATTAAAACAAGTGTTCAGTAGATACAAGACAGTATTATACTTAATGACAAATCAGTAATTAAATTATGTTGACAGTGACATCGTACATTCTGCACTCTTCATCTTCATTCTGAAAGTTCATTGATTTACAGAAGGAGATCTGCAGACATGAATGTTACACATGTGCTTTTGCAGAGAAGCATAGCACAGTGATTAGTGTGTTAACAAAATTCCTGTACTCCTCCATGAATAATGCTGGACCTTATGTTCCAAGAATAGCACATACTTAATAGCATGGTATTGTCTTCACTCTGTTTTAATGAGAAGCAGAACCTTAGCAAACTGATAGCATGTCAGCTCTTGTAATGCTATATGTCATTCAGGTGAATGTCCTCTGGTATGATATTTCATATAAAAAATGCAAAGGCTTTTGCCTCAGACACATATGTGGATATTCTTACCTTTGGTTCCATTGAAATGAAGCTGTGGATACCTCTACTTGAGATAACTGACCTTTTAATTGTTTTACTATGGTAGAAGTGGTAGTAATCCTTCAGTGTTCCAATCTGTAAGGGGAGAGAAGAAATAAAGAGAGGGAAATTTAATTTATAAAAACCAGTTTTCTGGTTTTCATTTCTAAGTCTATAAATTATGTAATTTCCTGTGTGCTGAAATGTTACTTGAACCCACTGATTATCTTTCAAAAGAAGGACATATGATATGAAATGGATGGAGTGTCCTTGAGGCAGTAACTGCATAACCGAAGATTACAATTGAGGTGCTTAGTCTGGCTGTATCTACCTTTATAATGTTTAATTTATATGCAGTTCTTAAGTAATTCTATATCAATCTGTATCCAAACTGTCTTCAAATGGCAAGTATAAAAAACATCAAATGGCTATATGGTTATTAAAAAGCATTCCGTCTAGTTTGTTTAAGGAAATGTACTGTAAAATGCACTAGATTCAGTTACTTGTATAATTAAATTATAAAAAGGACATTCACAGCATCAGACTACACAACAAGAAAAGGCTTCTCTTTCTAACATTGTGGGCAAGAAAAAAGTAGAAGAAAGGTGGAAATGGTAACTTCATAGGACAATGACTAGCTCAAAGTATAAAATCAAGTTATGCAAAATTGTAATTTCACAACAGCACAAGAGAAATATTTCTTATTCATCCCATCAGTACACAGTAGCAATGTAAATATTAAAGTAAGACACAATTTCACAACAAAATTTTCCTTTCCAGAGTCATCAGTATCTAAACATTCCTATCTTGAAACCTAAAAACAAATATTCAGTCTCCTTGTCTTTAAGGAGAATGTCTCTCCAACTCATTTGGAATTTGACCTCCTATTTCACTGCAAATCTTGTAAGACACTTCACAATTTCATTGAAAGTTCCTTAATGATGAACAAAAAAGGGGCAATTGAGCTTACTGTCATTTCAAGTTGAAACTCAAAGTGACCTGATAAAACAAGCTTGGTTTTCCAAATAAATCTGAACGAAATCATCAGAGGATGGAGCAATGTTTGAAAACTCTAATCTAAAAAACTTCTCCAGTATTCTAAATTTGCATGTATAAGAATACACATGTAGGAAACTTGAGAATTCAACAGTTAATGTTCAAATAGAACTGGAAATAAGCCACTGAAAAATGCCAAGAATATGCTTTCAGAATATTAGGAAAAAAATCTTGAGAAAATAGACTAAGAAGAAATACTGATGCAAAATTATTATTCTCAAGGAGAGTCTGAATGTTTTACTTTAAAATGTAAAGATTTTAAAGGGGAATTAGAGAAAATCTTTTTGGGAAAAAAAAACCACAACCATTTAAATGAATTCACTTAAGGGGGAAAACTGCAGTAGGGTCTAAAATACTAATTTATAACATCCCAGTGTGTGCAGTTAGTCCACGGATATCTTCATTATGGGAAGAATGACAAGTTTTGTTTAAGTCCAGTACTAAAATATTCAGTTAAATTGAATTAGCTTGTAAATTAAATAGAAATCGGTTTGACTAAGCCTAATTGAAGTATATTAGCACTGTGACAATAATTTTCATGACACCTTCCCTTTGAACGGCACCATGGCTGAACAGTCTCACATCTCCACATGCATGCCCATGAATAAGCCTTCCTTAAACATATATGGGGAAGTTTTCTTGTAGACATCTCAAAGAGCTGCAGAACATCAGGCCTTCTGGGGAGGTCCCTGCTGACTGGAAGCTAGCCAGTGTCATTCCAATTTACAAAAAAAGAGACAAAAGGGAGGACCCAGGGAACCAGAGACCTGTCAGTTTAACCTCATTATCTGGAAAAAAATGATGGAGATTATACTATACTGAAAGGCATTTAAAGAATCATGCAGTCATTAGGCACAGCCAGCATGGGTTCACAATGGGAAAGTTCTATTTAACTAATGTGATATCCTTCTACGATAAGGTTACCTGTCTAGTAGATGCAGGGAAGGCAGTGGATACAGGTTTTCTGGATTTTAGTAAGGCTTTTGAAACTGTTCCTTACAGCATCCTCTTGGACAAGTAGTCCAGCTGGGGGACGAGCTAGTTCACAGCATGAAGGGTGAAGAACTTGCTGAAGAGCATTCTTGCGAATGGGGCTACATCTGGCTGGTGACCAGTCACCAGCAATGCTCCTCAGGTTTCAGTTCTAGGGCCAGTTCTATTCAATATATTTATCAGAAATCTGGATGTAGGAGCTGGATGTACCATTTGCTGGATGCAAGTCTGTTGATGATACCAAACTGGGAGGTGCTGCTGACTCTCTCAAGGACAAGAGGCCTTGCAGAGAGATCTAGATAGATTTGAGCATTGGGTTATGATTAATGGGATGAAACTTAACAAGTCAAAATGCCAGATTCTGCACTTGGAATAGAGTAAGTACAATTTGGGAGATGAGTGGCTGGAAAGCAGCCTTGCAGAAAGGGATCTAGAGGTGTTGGTTACATTAAGCTTAATATGAGTCAGCAGTGTGCCCCAGGAGCTATGAGGGCAAACTGCATCCTGGAGTGCCTCAAACACAGCAAAACCAGCCAGTCAAAAAAGGTGATTATCACCCTGTATTCAGCATTGGTCCAGCCACATCTACTGTGTGCAGTTCCAGGCCTCAAAACTGAAGAAGGATGTGAAGGTCCTTGACTGTGTCCAGAAGACAGCAACAAAGCTCGTAACAGAGCTGGAAGGCATGTCCTATTAGGAACACATGATGACTCTGGGTTTGTGTCACTTTGAGAAAAGGAGGCTGAGGGGCGACCTCATTGCTCTCCACAGCTTCCTGAGGAGGGGACGTGGAGAGAGAGGTGCTGATCTCTTCTCCCTAGGATCCAGTGATAGGATGCATAGGAATGGTTCCAAGCTGCATTAGGCAAGCTTCAGACTGGACATTGCGAAACACTGAAAAGGTGGTCACACACTGGAACAGCCTTGCTAGAGAGGTGGTGAATGCCCCAAGCTTGTCAGTGTTTAAGGACATTTGGACAATGGCATTAATAATAAGCTTTAATTTGGTCAGTCTTGAATTGGTCAGGCAGTTAGATTTATATGGTCGTCACAGGCCCATTCCAACTGAAATAGTCTAGTTCTGTTCTATTCTACCCTATTCTATTCTATTCTATTCTATTCTATTCTATTCTATTCTATTCTATTCTATTCTATTCTATTCTATTCTACTCTACTCTATTCTATTCTGTTCTATTCTAAATACTTCTGGCTCAATTAATGAGATATTTATTCTGAGTTTAACAACCCGTAGCACATTAAATGTCTCTTACCATCAGGCTACTGTTGTGCCCTTTATGAATTATTATGTATATCAACCACTGAAATTTGTGCACTAACATCAGTGCAGGTGATAGAATATTTCCTCAAGACAAAGAGATATAATCAATCAGTTATGTCCTGGGCATTTCCTGGACTCACCAGTAGCCTCAAATAGGGTGGAAGTGCTAACTACCGGAAAACGATGCTGCTTTTGCTCCTTAAGTCCTCAGAGACCAGTAAAATGAATATTCACCATAATAGAGTATTCTACAAAGGTTACACACCTTTTCTGGACCTTGTTGTCTTCACAGTGAACTAGAAACCTACGACTATCTGTATGTGTCTACACAAGCATATACATTAAAGAAAAGAGACAGCTCAAGTAGGTAGCTGTATTTTAACACCGAACAGAAATGCGTAACTAGAAAGGTCATATTTTAGGGAAAAATAAAAATCTCTCCTGTTTTGTGCTACACAGATTTCATTATTACCCAGTTCTCTGTGTTTTGTCTTGCACTAGTTTGAGGATTTTATTTATTTATTTACTAATGATAAACTCTTTCTGAACCCTCTGAGAGCACCCCAAAAAGCCAATTTAGGAGATGACTGACTTACACACCTGGAGGTCCTATAGTTTAGCAGCATTAGTCACCCACAGACGAGACTGCAGGGATCTACATGATCTACCTTCCGGACAAAACAGGACTGCCCGAAGCTTGGTAATGCTCGAGACCTTGGGCTGACAAGGCAGAATTAAGCCCTTAGAATTAAGTGTGATAATTGTAATGCTATGTCTTCCAGGCATCACCAGTTTTCAGATAATAATAACAACTACTACTACTACTACTACTAATTAATTAAAATCGTGAGACCTACAGCTTTAGTTCATAATGGTAAATGAAATAAAAGGACCCCAAATCTTTTAAATGGAATTTAATTCATATTCCCCAGCTGCTAGTGCCTCTCACAGTAAGGTAACACCAGCATTATTAAAAGTTTTATTGCCCTCTTTTCACTTAACGGGAATTCACTTAGACTTCCCAAATCCTGGGACCACTTGGAGAATAGTTAAAACCATGAAAATATAGCACAATACAACTTATCATTATGGATGTTCTTGTTAAATTGTTTTTTATACTTTTAACTCCCAGGTCTTAGAGGCATTCTCAGAGGCAAAGCAATGCAAAGACAGAAACATCAGACTGAAGAGCTAATTACCCCAGGGACTGATGGCAATTTAACTGTTTTATCCTTGGGAAGTCTTTGTAATTTCCTTTTGACCTGGAGGATCTGATTTCTTTAAAAAGATATAGAGAAACATTCCTATGGAATCACCTGGCCAAAAGCAAGGAGAACAGATGGCGGGGGAAGGGGAGACTTTCTTTAGAAGTAATCTTCAACACTGAACATTTTAAATAGATATAGACGCATATTTAACAGTATCGTACTATGTTTATTCAAGGATGAAATAATTCGTGAAAGTACCAATCCTACAATAACACAGTGGAATCCCGGGGGAGGGGGGGGGAAGCATCCACATTTTTACATTAATTTTATAGTTATTAGATCTTATTTTCTATTTGAAGTCAAGAAAATGTGTGAATTTTAAAGATAATATGAAACAAGAGCCAAACCTTCTAGGCTTGTCCTTGGAAAACATTTCTTCCATATGTAGTTTTATAGTCTAAGGCACTATTAAGATAATTTAGGATGCAATTACTGAATGAATTCATATACACCCACATTTCTTGTCATAAACTCTGTTAGGACATACAGATGCTAAAACTGCCTGATAAATATACATTAAATATATATACAACATCACCAAACTGTCATACTTGGCCAATTTCTGAAACTACAATTGAAACTTCCAGGTAGCAGAACATGAGCAGAATAGTCATTCAAGCTAATGGGAAGCAACCCAAGAGATGCCTTCCCAACAGTTCCTTATCTAGTAAATAAACTAGAGAAGAATCATCTAGATATCTGGCTGCAGAGTACACTTCTCCCAGTGGGCTGAATAGAAAACAAGATGCTGTTGAGTTGGTGAATCGGTGGATGTATTTTAAGGGTCCCTGTTTCTCCAGTCTTTAGTGACTTTGGTCCTAAATGACCTGGGAAAGGAAGGCAGATTAGGCCCAAATCTGGTCCTGAACTCTATAAAGTGCTAGAAGAGCCAAAGAAGCACAGATCTACTACACTTGTGAAAACCTGGAAAACAAAGCATTATAAATAGATAGAGCAATGTATTTCACATGGGATTGAAGATCTGACTCTTCTTTCTGAATTGCAATGAACTTCCAAAGCGCTAAATTCCTTGACAGAAGGAAATACCAAGAACAGAGAAATGAAGATCATCAGGTTTACTATTGTCATCTCATTTTGATAAAATCACTTCAGCTATATTTCAAACTTTAAACTGTTTAAAATTTTGCCACATCATACAAAGTATAACCTGAAAAGTTTGAAATAGAATGTGTAGGTATTACTGGAGCTTTCTTCGCTATGTTAAATGTCAGTGAAGACAAACTTGTATCATAAGTAATGTTCTGTTTGTTTGCAGTTTTTTTCCATTGGAATGAGCAATTTTACCTACTATATGTTAGCCACAAGAAATAATAGCAAGGTTCGCCCACATATTGCACATTGCAGTAAAGTGAAAGATTGGACCACTTTCAGTTTGGGACAATTAGGAGCTTCCACAAAGATCAGTTTATGAAATATTTAGGAGAGAGAAGCACAGGCCTTTTGGACCTTACTCAGCATAAAACTTAAAATTCCAACTCTTATTAATAGGTCTCTATCCAAACATTTAAGTTTGCTGCTAGTCCCCTGCTGGACTGATAATCGTACTCTACTCTGCATGAGTTCAAACAGCTTCTTGGATTACTCCTGGCAGATAACATTAAAAAAAGCTGAAACCACTGAGCACTAATGAACACTATGGTATTACCTTGAGCTGCAGTAGCAAGATAACTGCTCTGATGACTGTTTTAAAGGGGGGGAAAAAGTGCACTTAAAATCCGTCCAAACTTTGTTAAGTAAAAGAATTCAAAGTAACCAGCAGAACCAAGGTGATGTGGGTATGAAGACAGACTGTCACCTCCAACATAAACCAGACTATTCTGAAAGCTTTAATTCCAGCTCCACCCAAATGTCCAAGTAACCCAGTTCTCTGCTCTATTTTAAGCCCAATTAGCTAACAGAAATTTGACAGCCCAAGTAGTGAAAACATCTCTGTATGTGCTCAAGGTAGGAATAGCCTAAGTTTCCAGTTCGTATCTTTGCTTCTCTCACATTCTTTTCTCTTTAGGCTTGTTTTAAAGGGAATTGCTGTGTCTGCAGATGGTTGCTGTTTCTGAATAGTAACAATGAATAAGCTGGGCTTCTTGAAAAATTTGTTTAATCTCCTACATGGAAAAAACCCCTATACCGTAACCAAAACTTCTTGCTCATTTTGTGAAATGTTTGGACTGGAGAACAGGACAGTTGAGCTTGAAAAAGGTGATTTCCTCCTGAACCAACTGCATATAAAAAAGAAACAAAACCCAAAACCAGGCAGATAAATCAAACCACATGGCTGTTACAGCAGAAGCATCACAATTACCATATAAATACATCAGGTTGTATCTCTTCACATGGTAGGAACATGCTACTACTTTAACCACTTTACTCTTGACATTCCCTCTCCTGCTGTTCAAACGAGTACAAAACCATTATTACCTTACTGAATTAACACATATAACACTCTGGCCTTTTGCACTTTTCCTTTGTTTTCGAACTCTCTGAATGGAGAAATTTTGTCTGTGCACGTATCTTGAGCTAGGAAAGTACATTTTTAATTTTAAAACTGTTGATGTCAAAAATTAATAACAGAGCCATTGAAATAATGGAGCTCTGCATTGTACTCTTTCGGATAACATCACTGTTGTTGCTTATATGCTGCTATATATTGCTTTAAAAATCAAGTAGCACAATAAAGCTTTCACTGGAAAAATAAGCATAACCTTTCTAGTCTTTTAACTTTTCATATTGCTTTATTAGTAGGGAAAAAAATAACAATATCCTGAGGTGAATTATAATTCTTGATATCATTCTAATCTGGTATAAAGGCTGAGACTTCTCCAAAGTTACTTTGTAAATTTTAATGTGAATTTGAATTTTTATGTATTTGTTAGGAAGTTTAAAAATTATAAGAAAATACTACTGTAGTTAAACTAAGTAAAAACCCAGATTAAAATGAACATCAAAAGAACATTTCAATTTGCAGTGCAAATTCTTTTCATGAGTTGTCATATTTACTTTCCGATTATCTCTATAAAAAATGCTTTTTCTAATAGATTTCTTACCAAGGTTTTCTATTGCATTCCAGAATATAATCTAAATATATTTAGAGTCTCAATTCTAAACTATAATTAAAATGTAATTCAAATTAAAATCTGAATATAAATGTAGAATTCTAATTTCCTAGTTAGATTTACTCTAGAATATTTTAAGAGTTCCAGAATTCTACTTCTCTAAATAGAAAAATGTTCTATTCTAAATATATTATACACTTAGTAACATAAGAAAAAAACCAAACTCCTTCCTCTATGACTGGTAAATGGCCTATAACTTTTACAAAGTTCAGATAAATTGGAAAACACTTCCTAGATCATACCTTCTGCATATAGGCTGCTTTGTACAGTTGTATTTTATAATAAATATTGCCAAATGAAATTCTGCTTCTTGAGATTCCAGTATTCTAGTGCTCTCTTGGTAACCTTATTTGTTATGTGGAATTATTTGGAAAAAAAAATAACACCCAAATAGCAACCTACAATGTTTTGCTTCATCAAAATATAAATCATACAATGGTTTGAGTTGGAAGGGACATTTAAAGCTCACGTAGGCCAACCATCCCGCCGTGAGCAGGGATGTCAGGGATGTCTTTAACTAGATCAGCTGCTCAGAGCCCCATCCAATCTGACCTTGAATGTTTCCAGGGATGGGGCTTCTACTACCTCTCTCTGTTTCAGAGTTTGATCACTCTCATTGTAAAAAATGTCTTCCTTTTATCTAGTCTGAATCTACCCTCTTGTAGTTTAAAACCACTATCCCTTGTCCTATCACAACAGGCCAATTAAAAACTTTGTCCGCATCCTTCTTATAAATCCCTTGTAAGTACTGAAAGGTTTCCCCAGAGCCTTCTCTTCTCCAGGCTGAACAATCCCAGCTCTCCCAGCCATTCCTCATATGAGAGGTGTTCCAGCCCTCTGACCATTTTTGTGGCTTTCCTCTGGACCCACTCCAATAG
>VWZK01017484.1:0-13633 GCA_013396935.1 Baryphthengus martii | reverse complement strand
TCAGAGCTATTGAACATTAATCTATTATCCACAAGACTTCTGGAATTATTTTCTCTCAGAAAATTGGAGGTGTCCTGAAGTGAAACACTGCACACAACAGAGCATAACTGTTTAAATTCTGAAATAACGTTTGATTTTTATGTTACGCAAGAGAAAGAAAACCAAATTATTTTTTAAAATAACAAGGTAGGCTTTATCTCTAATTTGCATGCGCCTCCTGTTTGAACCTGAAGACTTTCTGCCAGAACTTGAAGTTGTGGATTCTGAAGTAAAATATCATTAAAATGTTCTTCTCCTTCCTTCATCTAATCTTGAATGATTTTAGTGGAGCAGTAAACCATCATCAAGGACTGTAATGAACTTCCCCATGTGTTGATACCTTGGATTCTTAGATCAAACTCCAAAAAACAGTTGGAGCTTAGTGAATTTAGTAAAAACTCATACCTTCTTAAACCTGATTGACTCAGGAGTTTTAGATTAATTCCAGTCCAGAGCCAAATTCAATCAAAGAAAGTATTAAGAACTTACAGTACAAAACATCCTTTGTATTTTTACAATTTTGTGAAAGGAAAATTGATGCATGGATCAAAGCTAGCCCCCAAATAATAGTAACATTGGGGTAGAAATTACACTAGCTTTTGCACTGTGGTAGTAAAGTGATTCAAACTATGTGTATTCTAACTGAAATATTTAAGAAAACTTGTGAAAATTACACAGAGCTTTACTATATAAGAAAATTACCTGTATTTATGAGTTAGATTTGTAAGAAGCAAGTGAGCTCTGCATAGATAGAAAACAGAAAGCAACTCCTTTCCACCGACTTGGACTTCATTTAACATAAAAGAGGACAACATATCAAGCTTTAAAGCTGCCATCAGATCAGGGGAAGTCTTTTTCGTTGTCATGTGAAAATTATGCTTCTGCAAATCACCTATGTGAGACCTACAGATCTCCCCCCAAGCCCCTCTGCCACCAATGATACATATACAAATGTAAGACCATGAATTTTTGAGTCAGGTCAGAAATAATCTTTGCAGGAATCAACGAGCAATTGTAGTTTATGTGAGTCATTAAAATCTGGGGATGAATGTACTTTTCAAATGGCTCTGTAATGTATTATAAGTGGTCTTGCAATGCTCCAGCATATGTGGAGATATGTATCTGGAGATATATACAGTTACAGGGATATGAATATGTTTATTACGGTACATAAAAATTATATTTTCACATAGCATGAAAGTAGCATTGAAATGCCTTTAGAAAGGACAGGACCTAGTCAAAATTAATGTTGTAATGAACTCTGATCTTAATGTAAACCCATGGAAACCCCAGATGCATTCACTTTCTTGTTCTAGATTATTTTCTTATCAAGTCTGATTAGTCCTAGAAAACCCTGAAGCAGTAGGAAGGCTGGGTCAAACACCGAGTGAACTCGGTGGTAAAGCTCTCTTTGCTTTTTTCGGCAAGCGGCACTGAGATGTGCTATCTTCCCTGGGATCTCAGCGGGGCTCGGCAGGAAACCCAACCAAATCAGCTCCTTCTCATAAGATTCCCCTTGGACTTTGCACAAGCTCCTCGAGTTGGGTTGGGATGGCGCGAGCCAGTTCCCACAGTAATCCCTCATGAAATCTGAACACCGCAGCCCACATTCTGCCCTTGCGAGGACATGAGAAGTCATCTCAGAAATTTACCCAGGCCTCTGGCTATGAATAATAAAACCCACGCTGCAGTTATCTGAAATTGGAGCGATAAATGGACTTCCTGCAGGAAAATTTCCATAGCACACTTTGTAAGCCCATGTCTTACCCAGAGGAAGCTAAATTCTTGATTTAATTTGAAGTAGTACTGAAGGGATGGGCAAGAGAGTTGAAGGTGCACCTTTGTTGTGCATCACTGGGTACGTGCTTCTTGATTAGACAGGAAGAGATGTCAATACTCCATTTACATTCTTCTCTCAGGTAAAATTCTCTTCCCAGAGCTACTCGGAGGGTGTGTATTAATCAAACTAAGTAGAGACCTCTACGTCTAACCTTTTCATCCTAGAAAATCATAGAATCATTGAATTAATAGAGTTGAAAAAGACCATAAAGATCATCAAGTCCGACTGACAGCCCCACACTTCTGTAGCCTCAACCATCTCCAGAAGCACCACGTCTAAGTGTTTTTTGAAAACTTCCAGGGACGGTGATTCCACCACTTCCTGGGGCAGCCTATTCCAATGCTTCACCACTCTTTCAGTGAAGAAATTTTTCCTAATACCTAATCTGAACTTGCCCTGGTGCAACTAAAACCCATTTCCTCTAGTCTTATCACTAGTCACAAAGGAGAAGAGGCCAACGCCTGCCTCGCTGCAACCTCCTTTCAGGGAGCTGGAGAAGGCAATGAGGTCTCCCCTCAGCCTCCTCTTCTCCAAGTTGAAGAGCCCGAGCTCCCTCAGCCTCTCCTCACAAGGCCTGCTCTCCAGACCTCTGATCAGCCCGGTTGCTCTTCTCTGTACCCTCTTGAAGACAAAGCATATCTAGCAGATATTGTCCACACATTCAGGAGGTAACTGTCACATAAGAAAAGTCAAATGAATCACTTCTCATGGCTCCTTCCAGCTGTCTGGTCTCAGGGAGGCTCCCTTGCCACTTCATGCCAATAGATGCCATGGTGCAGCTGGGTGAAGAGCAGCTCTGCAGAGAGGATGTAATTAACTGGATTTTATAAGGGGAAGACACTAGAATGGAGGTAGGACTGCTCTCTTTTTTTTCTGCTCCAAGACACAGTTGACTTGGTCTTCCCTTGCCCTGCTCAAACATTTCGTGTAACTTGGCTGTCTTGGCTGAGTGTGCACAGGCAAGCTAAAAAGGATACAGGTTTAGGAGAATGCCTGGTTATAATCTTTACTGTAAAGTTGCTTCCTGGCAGATTTTGACCAATCAGTTCCTTTCCAGACCATGTCAAGGCATTTATAGGGTAATAAAATCCACACACTGCTCCTGGTAGATAACAGAACACCCTGTTACGGAGTGGAAGAGCATGGAGTCTGCAGACTAAAGCTATGTCATACCATTTGCACTCAGGACTAGAAGATGGAGCCAGCATGGATCCAACCTGAAGCACCCAAACCCCTGTCGCTCATCTGACAAGGGACAATAATTTCTTGAGATGATAGGAAGAAAAGGTGTCCTGTCCTCATGGTGTGCAGCTAGTTTGGGTAGTTGGTGTATGTTTTGCAAAGGAGAGCGCCTCTTATCTACACATCTTCCTCTTCCCAGCCGGGATCCTTGCAAAAACCTGGCAAACACCAGCCCTTTAGCAGTATTTATAGCTATATCTCTATCTGATGAGCCCCTCTAAAAGTAGGCTAACTCAAAACATACCACATGGCTGCTTGGAAATGCAGATGTGGAGGGATATCTGGTTCTAATATACAGATCACCTTATGGTGTGGCAGGTTTCAGTTTCCACAATAGAGAGTGTATTTGTGCTAGGAGTGATTTAAGCCATTTGGGACCTTCAAAAGCAGAAACTCTTCATGAACCTTATTGGAAATGACTACACTTGGTGAAAAAAAAAAAAAAAGAAAAAGAAAAAAAGGAAGAGAAACTAGAGGGGTGATCCAAGATCACACACATCTGAAGAGTGGAAAGGAAGCCTTTTCCAAAATGTTGCTCTTTCTCACAGAAAAATGCCTGAGTGTGAGAGAAGTATCTCCATTCCTTTGTTGAGCTACGAAGTCCTGCTAATGCTGATGGAACCGACATCTTCTTGCAAAAAAAAGAAAAAAAGCCACTAGGTTTAGTTCAAATCTATTGATTTATTAAGTATTAGTAATATTGGCCATCACATTTTCTATTGTTTTTTTCTTTCTTGCATCTCTCCTTTTGCTGAGGGAGGACAAGAAAGCAGAGTTTTCCTTTAAGATACACCTGGTGAATTTGAGCTCTGATATTTCTCTTGCCCTCACTACACGGAAATCCCTTAGGAAGACCAAAATATCAGCATAAAGATTGGCTGTACAGATTGGAAAGAAGGATTTTGCCCTTGGGTCCAAAAGCTGGAATGTTTTCTGCAGATCATAGACTCCATAAAACATATGTACTTAATAAATAAGCAAACAAGGCTTGTGCTTGAACGGGGCTTCCGTGCAGTAAAGGAGAACAACACTCGGCAAGCTGGGGTTGGGGGTTTGACACTTACATCCCTTGTATCCCTGAACCACCTTTTTTTTTTCTTTTTTTTTTTTTCCCAACTATCTACTTTTCTTCATCATATCATCTGCGTTCTTGTGAAGCACAAGAGGAACTTTTCAGAAGCTTATTCCAGATGATCTGAAATGGTGCTTCCTCCCAGAGCTAATTGTCACCTTGCTGAAAACGGAGGGAATAATTACTTTAGAGGTAAATCAGATGAACTAAGAAGTCTTTCCCTCGTCCGCATCTACTGTCTCGCTGTCTACACAGGTCAGCAGGGAAAACAACAGAGGGGAGGTAGCTGGAAACATGCCAGCATTCTGGACTTTTGGTACCCCTCTGCAGCAGGAGCTTGGGGTCTTTTTGCATCCCTCAGCCCTGGAGTTGTCAGCAGGTAACACGTTCTGTCATTTAAGTCAGAGCTGCTGAAATATTATGTGCTCCGGCTCCACCTTTTTGCGGAGCTTGACTGACCCTGCCTTGCTCCTTGCTTAGGGTGAGGCGGTTTCAATTCCCTTGGCAACCCCAACAGGTCATCCAGGTTTGGTGAGGCCTAAGAAGCTGTCCTCTTACATTTAGCAAGAGAGAAACATATCCACCATCTGCTTGCAATTGCTCTCTAAGACGCTGAGCACGGCCTTTGCTTTTGGATGTCTCCTGAACGTTTGACAATCGGGATATTCAGACCGAGTGAGATCTTATCAGGACTTTTCGGTTGTCAGACGAAAGGTCCGAACACCACTCGGTCTCCACAGGGTTCAGCCGGGACGGAGGACGCGTGCGTTAAACACGATGGCTGTCCACAGCAGCAAACACATGTTTCCAGCATGCCCTGCGACCCACCTGGGGCAGCCAGAAGTCAGATGTCTGGGCTGATAGATTTATCTCAACTTTTTTTTCTGAGCAGAGGGGCAGAAGGGGCACCTGCAGAAGGTGACCCTTTTCCCCTCCCCATGCACTCATACTTTGCAGGGATGAATGCTACTGCAAGTGCTGGCAAAGGTCGCTGAAGAGGACAATGACAAACCAAACACCTAACTTCTAACTGGTTGAAAGAAAGCCAGCCTTTATTTCTTAATTTTCTGGCTGCTTCTAGCTTGTCTAACTGGAAGAATCCTTTCCCCTTCCTCCATTTGTGTCAGTGCTGACCTTGCGGTGTTGGGCTGAAGGTTGGACTGGTGATCTAGAAGGTCTCTTCCAACCAAAGGTGTTCTGTGATTCTGGTTTTTTTTTTAGTGTGAAGAGCAACAGAAGCAGGCTAAGGACCTGACTCTTCATTCCATCTTTTGCTTAACCTTAAAAATACATGCAAACAGCTTCAAAACCTTTGCATGGCAGCCATTCCCTTCCCTAAAATTGCAAGTTTTGTGTGATTGTGATTATTACACAGTACAGTGAAGTGGAAGTCAAATTCAAGTTCAGTTGAGGATAAAAAACACAGTGTTTGCTTAGATTTATTGTTATTTCAGTTCACATGGATAAAAAAACCCCAATTGATTCATCTGGGACTCTTCATTTTCAGTATCATTTTAATTGTCTTATTAAGCACAACAATTATATTATTCTGAATTAACTATGCTTTGTTATGTCTATCTTAACCTCATTTCAGAAAAAAAATAAATTAAGTGACGATGAACTATTTTCTTGGACTTTGTGATAGTCAGTGAAGTCTTGTGGGCACATTAAGAAACTTTAAAAAGACCATTAAAAAGAGACTTTGATCCTTAGTTAGACACACCAAACATCTTTTTGTTTGGTGTTGGGTTGTTGCTTTCAGTCCTGTGCTGATATTCCAAGTGTTCCTACATACAGATTTTCCCTTTTGATATATCTACCAAGGCCAATTAAAAAAAAAAAAAATCCTAAATCCTTGGAGATTTGGCTCAAAAAAAGCTACCTTAGCCCTATAAGGTACAAATTTATCCTTGAGAAGATAAATCCTCTGGATTATCCTTGAAAGACCTGAGTCTGGGGAATCTGAACTTCTTTCCATAAGGACCAAATCTACAGTTTGTATGAGGCATGGGAAGGATTAATCGGGATTTAAGCAGTGCTTGCATCTTGCTGATCCTAAGTAACCCTCCGTTATTTAGAGAGCTTTGGAAGCCTTGTTGATACTTAATGAGGATCTATAGATTCTTTAGATTGGATTTAAATTCAAATTGATATTTCAGATTAGATTGCTACTACTAATTTTGCAAAAACCAATAAATCCTGGAGGTATTATCTGTATATAATCCGAAATTAAATAGGAAATATAGACACAGACTATTTAAAATTCTGCCATAATCAGCAGAATAATAAATCCTGGAGGTATTATCTGTAGATAATCCCAAATTAAATAGGAAATATAGACATAGACTATTTAAAATTCTGCCATAATCAGCATGTTTAAGAAAAGAAATATAAAAATCCCGAGGCTGTCTTTCACAGAGTCTGAGTCTGCGGAAATTATTAGCTGATACGCGAGTTTATATGGCTTTCATTTAGCAAGAGTAGTTTGGATCTGGATGAGATCTGAGGAAAATGATCCAAAATCTGTGCCTTTCCCTGAGTCGGGAGTTTTCTGAATAAATGTCTGGATCTAACCTATTTCAAGACAGTGATCTTTGAACATAGGCCACATGGTCTTTGTTCTGGACTTGAAATATTTATATTTTTCAGTCTGATCTGATGTTTCTTCCACATTTAGCCAGAATTCCTTGGTCTAAAACAGTACACCTATGAAGGAGTAGAAGGGAAAAAATATTTTTGCCAGCAGGACTCAACGTTTTGCATCTTTTGTTTATTTTTTGTGTAAATAAAGTCAGCGACAACAACAAAGGGCCTGTCGACTCTGCACTTATTTTGAAAGATATTAAAAGCTTTCTCTTTCTGTTTTTCTCCCCTTTAGTTTCCGTTCCTTGCATTGGATTGCTCCACCAAGTGTTTTAATCCACTTTCAAAATGTGCACCTTTATTTACTTGCATGGAAGAAAACACCAGTATTGACGTAAATAAAACATGGGAAATAAAAAATAGGAACTGTCTTTCACAGTGTCCGAATCTGGGGAAATTATTAGCTGATATGTGACTTTATAAGGCTTTCATTTAGCAAGAGTAGTTTGGATCTGGATGAGATCCGAGGAAAATAATCCAAGATCTGTGCCTTTCCCTGAGCTGGGGATTTTCTGAAAAAGTGAGAATAAGATGACATAGAAGAGTATCTTTGCTAACCCTTGCCCAGAGGTATAATGTGTAGATGTGTTTTAATTGTTTAAATAGCAGGGCAGAAATCTCCATGGTTGGGTTGGTGTAACTGAAGATCAACTGGACCTTCTCACGGTGCCACCTCGAGGCCAAATCCCTCCCGGGAAAGACCTCTGCAAAGTGCTCTCACCTCGAATCCAGGGTTATGTTTGGTTTTTTTTTCACATTTCCCTTGCTAAAAGTTTAGTCAAAGTGAAACACAGGTGAAGTCCCACGGTCTTAAACGGCTCCAAAATGATCGTGGCACTTCAAAACCCATCGGGGTTTTCACAGATGTTGCGAGAACATAGCACATGTAATTAATCTCAAACAAAAATGATTGTTGTGGTCTAGATGGATTAAGATTTTTTTCCTAGTCGTTTTGTATTGCACAATCCAAATGCATAATAAACTTAGATCTGTACTTTTGCCAAGGAACAATTTATAAATAAAAAGGTTCAGAGCAAAAGCCAATTTTCCTATTTAGTTTTAATAGCTAATATTTCGAAAACCTCAAGCCTAATTAAACTGTTCATTCTCCTGCTGCATTTAATTATTCAGATATTGATCTAACATCTTAACACACAAGGCGAAACGGTGACATATTTTATATTTGGAAATGGAAAAAATAGGAAGCAGATCTGATTTAAAAATGACTTAGCAGTTAATAACTGATCTCAAAGAGCAGTGTTTCCAAGTGCTGATTTTTTTTTTCACGAGCCACACAGTCTTTCTGTCTATTAAGAGAGAAGAAAAAAAAAATGACAAAAAAGCAAAAAAAAAAAGAAACAACAAAAGTACAGAATTTTCTTCCTCAAATTTCACATCTAGATGAAAAAATTCCACATGGCTCATTGCCAAACCCCTATGTCCCTACAAAGATGAAGACAAGTCATTCGGCTAGGCAAGTCAGACCAACACAGAGGAATCCCGTGTTCAAGTTCTGACTCTACCTGAGACAACCTCTGACCTTGGAGTAAGAAATATTTAGCTTGTCTTTTCCAACCCCTGCCTGAAAAATGAGCCTCACGTATTTCCCTCTTTTAGTGTTGTCTTGATATAAGTCACCATCTTTCTGATAGGAGACTTGGTCTTCCTGAGTGCTTGGCCTTGGGACGAAAATAGAAACTCCATCACAACACAGAACAAGTTGCTTTACAAGGAAAACCCTGGTGAAGTTCTTCTTTTGAAAGAATGGGTTTGTGCTCCTCCTTAGGTTTTGATACTGACTGACTAAGGTCAGTCTTTTGAGATTCTTTTGAGATTCAGTTTGNAAGAATGGGTTTGTGCTCCTCCTTAGGTTTGGGTTTGGTTTTTTTGGTTCGGTTTTGTTTTGGTTTGGGGTTTTTTTTTTCCCCATTTAATGTCTTGGAAACATCATCACATTCTTGGGAAACATTCTCATGACTTCTTTGGAAAAGCTATTTTGTCCCTCCTAACCAGAATCTGTAAAGCCTTTAGAGAACGAGAAACACAGATGTTCTGGGTTTGCCAGCATCGTTTCCATTTTTATTACTACATGAAGTAGAAAAAAAAACAGAATGTGGGTTATTTGGAGTGGAAATCCTCTATAATTTCGGCATTTGCAGCTAGCCTAGACACCCTAAACTGCACAGAAACATCAAAACCTAGCACAGTCTGCCTCACCCACGGGACACTTCTGTCAACTGCTCTGTGCCCTGGAAGTTCCTACAACCCTCCACTGACTGTGAGAAGATCTCACGGTGACCGGTGACAGACGTCCAGAGCATAGGCTGTTTAAATGTGCCTACTTCGTGCTGTGGGTTATTTCCAAAGACATCTGAGATATTTGCATAGGATTTCAAGTATGACATGAGACCTCTGGGAGATTCGCAGGACCTTTCAGTCTTATGTGGCTCAAACGGCACTAGGCACACTGCTTTGGCAACTAGTCCGCAGCTGCAAAGACAATGAGACAAATGCCGTCATTAGCGTCTGTATTTTGCTCAGAGAACACCACTGAAAAGCGAAGTGACTCATCAAAGCACAGGCAACTCCGCTCTGGATTTGATTCTGCCTGCTGGATGTGAGCCCTGTGGCCACAAGCTCCCTGGGGTGAGGGTTACATACTTCTGCTGCGGATCAAGAGAGCAAACAACCATCAGAGAGCAATTCAGTGCCATTCGCTGTCTGTTTACAGTCCCTTCAGCGACGCTTAGAAGGTCACCTTGATCTCGGTTTGGGGAAAAAAGCAAGAAAAAGGATGAAAGATGAAATACGGCAACGAGTTGCACACGCAGGCTTCTATGCAAGCTCCTAGGTGCTCGCTTCTGAAGCGAAGATCTCACTTCAGGACCAATGTGGGTTCCTGATCCTGCTCTGAGGACTTCTTCACACAGGGCAGCGTAGACCTGAGCTTCTGATGGGAGAGGCAAAGCCCAAACTTTACAGGGAGGGAGCACAGGCGGTGACAACAGGCTGTAGGAAGGGCTTCCTGTGACTTAATCTGTGCCAAAGTTGCACTTCCATTCAAAACTGTGACCCTACAAGATGATAAGGTCCTATGGCTGGTCATTAGATAGCTCGGTGATAATTTTTTTTTATTTTTTTTTTTTTTTTCCCTCGGGTGGAAGTAAATTTAAAGTTCTAAAAAGCAACGTGTATTTCAGCACAATGGCTCGGCGGGGGGTTCCCTTTAAAGCTTGGGAGACATCCATCCGCTTTGTGCAAAAAACGCAGCGCGCTTCGCTTTGTAGCAGGAGCAACCATGGCTTTCCTCTTAATTGGATGGAGCAGAAGTTCGAGGTAGAACAGATCTGCAGGAAAGACACCAAATAGTCACACGGCATCTGGTCATTATTGCACAATTCGCTGGCTGGTAACTGGGTGCGCTGCGTCTCCAGTTTGCAGTAACTGACACCAGATAATACAGTTGGGATTAATCCAGGCCTTATGAAGTGTTCCAAAAACTCCAAGCTAATTACCACACTCGAAATTCTCAGCTCGGCATATGGTGTTAAAAAGCGTTGTGCAATTTAGGAGAAAATATGAATTCTGCGAGAACTGTGTTTTGCCAGAGAGCTAGTTTCCCCCCTCGGATTATTTACTGCTAATTACAGGGAAGTATTTTACATACGCCAGTGTACCTATTTTTGAATCTACTAGTCCAGTTCCCAGTGCCCTTTTGAAAATCACCTTATTAAAACCATCAGAAGAAAATCTGGTTCCCAGCCTGGCCAAGAGAGTAGAATTGTCTGTCGTAAACTATAGCAGATCGCTTTGCATCCACATTAAAATCAAGTTTAATAACATTAAAGCTTTCGTGTAGTGAGAAATTCCACTTTAAATTCCTTCACCATCTGTTGAATAATAAAAAAAAATAATCAAAATTAGTCGTATTTCCCTTCGAGTTTTCCTTAAGGCGCTCGGTGCACAGATGCAAGTTTGGAAAGGCTGAGCTCAGGGTGGGGTGTCAGGAGGATGACGAGCAGGAGGGGGAGAGTGAGACCTGCTTGGTGATAGGCATCGGGAACTGCAATTTCACCTTCCCAGAAACCGTTCGATCACAGTGAAATTCTTCTAATACTAAGTTACTCATTAAGCTTTTTCTCAACGTT
This sequence comes from Baryphthengus martii, assembly GCA_013396935.1. Taxonomy (NCBI): domain Eukaryota; kingdom Metazoa; phylum Chordata; class Aves; order Coraciiformes; family Momotidae; genus Baryphthengus; species Baryphthengus martii. Next base: position 2,649 of record VWZK01017484.1, on the reverse strand, counting down.
ATCTACGTTGTTTAAAATTTTGGAATTGGAGCTGGAGTAATCTGCTGTTACACAACTCTGGGTGAGCAATTTTTCTTTTTTTTTATATTATTATTATTTTTTTATCATAATATAGCTTCTCAATGCAGTTGTCCGAGACATTTTTCTGCCATCTAAACAGCACCATCTTCAGGCACATTTAAAAACCTATCGATTACCTAGCGCGGACCTCGCCGCTCCTCACACTGGGAATGCTTTTTTTCTCCTGCTGAAATTGCACTTCTTTTCCTCCTGTTTTTTTGTTTTGTTTTGTTGTTGGTGGTTGGTTTTTGTTTTTCTTTTTTCTTTTTTTTTTTCTTTTTGACACTTGTCAAGATTAAACTATTAATTTAAAATGCGACACCCAGCCTCCTCCAGTTGCAACCTCTGCTTGCAAATCTTTTCTCAAATGAATACTTTATTCTTCCTTACACTGTTCCCCATTATACCTGAGTCATACCGTTTGTTTCAAATTTTTTAATTTTTTTTTTAATCTCCCCGACAGAAAGATCCAAGTTTATTTTCATCACTAGGTTCATTTCAAGTATCTGATTTTTAACCTTGAGAGACACATAGAGATTTCTAGATCAATTACATTTCATGGTGTACTTGACCTGAATATATACGAGCAAAATCTAGCGAAGTCAAAAGAAACACATGAATTAGTAGGCTCTAGCAACTGTCTTCGTTGCGTACGCAAACGAAACAAATCTGGGCTTGGTGAGTGTTAAAATCAAAAGAAAATGCAACGCAAATACTCGGTACATTGTATAATGTCATCGTAACCACCTACTGCTACTTCCCCTAACGGAAAGTCATTTGCATTGCTTGTTTAATCCTCGATTTATATTTGTTTTCTATAGTTCATCAGTGAAAAAAAAACCAGTTCAGTTATTTTCTGCAACTATTGGGAGATGGAGACAGTCAGAGCTCTATCCCTTAAATCTCTCCTTGCCCATCCATGGTCTCTGTGCAAGGCGGATTGTAAAGTTCTTTAGGGGGATGTTCAGCTTCTAAAAATTCATAGTAATTGTTTTCTGCCCTTTGTTTGCCAGGTATTGAAGGGAGAAAAGACACGGTGCTTCTTTCCTGCCCTCTGGTTGCAAAGAGAGGGATGATGGTCAACTTTAGGGAGGGTTTCCACATCCAGCGTTGCCTTCTCCACCAACTTTCCCCGGAATCCATGAGATTCCCTCAGCTGTGGGGACTGATGGCAAAGAACCCCCTCTCCTGCCTTTTCATCATGACGAAGACCAACAACGTGGTGGCATTGAGGTTTTTGTTAGCCTTTTTTTTGGGAAAGAAAAATGATTCGGTACTAAAATTGACATTTTTTCAGTACATACAGTTTTACAGTAATTTCATCCGAGGGTTCTCACCAAAATTACGGTTAAACTCTGCGTGATGCAAGGAAATGGTGTAGTAAGCAGCACGTTACAGGTTGCAATGCACATTTTACCACAAAGTGAAACGATCGCTAAATAAAAGAGGGAGCAAATGCAACCGGGGCAGGCCCGGCGTCCGAGGGCGACAGGGAAACCTGGACGGGGCCCACCGGCTCAGGTTAGTGGGGTGAGGGGGATGGAAATCCAGACGTGTAGCTCTTCAGACGTTGCATTTCTCTGGAGGAAAAGAGAATGTTGCTCCTCACCCCTGCTCTGCCTTTTTCTGCTCGCAGCCTCGAACCGGGACGGGGCGCACGGGGCCAGGGTGGGGAGAGCGGCTTTTCCCCGGGGCGGGGGCAGCGGGTGAGATGGGGAGGGTCGAGGGCGGACGAGCCGCCCCCGAGAAGGCGACGTAGACCCGGGACAGTCGGTACCGCCGTGTCTCGGCCCTTTGGCCCCGGGGGGAGAGCTTGGGGGAAAAGGAGTGTGCGTCGGGACGAAGGCTGGCGTCAAAGAGGGGGGGCAATGACGGTCCCCCGCCCTGGATGGGAACTGGGCTGTTCATAATGAAGGGGCTTTTTGATGTCTTGCAGCCGACGTCAAAAAAATCGCCCGGCGCCCCCGCCCCAAACTTTCCTGTGCCCTACTTCTGGCAAGAGATCGCCTTTGTGGGTTAATTTAAGGAGACGGAAGAAGCTGCAATACCGACCAGGAGGGGAGGGGAAGGGTGGGAAAACACCGAGGAGCGCTGGAGGGGCCGGACGAGAGGGGGAGAGGGGCAGCGCAGAGCCCCCCGCGATCCCACGACTGCGAGCTGATGCTCAACTCAGCCCCAAACCCTCCTCGTCCACTTCTGGGGAATGGGAATGCCACCCGTGGCTGTCCCCGCCCCGTCGGTCGGGCCCGGCCGGTCCGGGAGCCGCAGGTCCCCCAGCTCCCGCAATATCGTCTCCAGGCCCGGGATCAGCTCCTGGACGTGCTCAAGGTCAGAGCAGGGGTTCCTCACGGCTGCGTCTCCAGGTGGCGTGTCCTTCCCCTCCCCGGACGGAGCTGCCGTCGGGTGGGAGTGCAGGAGAGATTCCGAAGCCCTTCCCGACAGACCGGCCCCAGCACCGGCCCCGAAGAGACTGCGTTTCCCCCTCCCACCTTCAGCGGCACCGGCGACCCGCGGTGCTGCGCCCATTTCCACTCCTGGGAATACTCAGGGGCAGGGGGAAGGATTGATTTGGTTTATTTTATTTTATTT
>VWZK01017481.1:36301-74210 GCA_013396935.1 Baryphthengus martii | reverse complement strand
ACGATTCCTGCCCTAGTCCTGCTGGCCACCCTGGTGCTGACCCAGCCAGGATACTGGTGGCCTTCTTGGCCACCTGGGCACTCTCTGGCTCATCTCCATCCTGTTATCAACCAAACCCCCCAGGGCCTTTCCCGCTGGGCACTTTCCAGCCGCTCTTCCCAAGCCCGGAGCGTTGCAGGGAGTAGTTATGACCCAAGGGCAGGACCCAGCCTTTGGCTTTGTTCAACCTCACGCCTCTTGACCCGACGGGGCCGTACGTCTGTGATGGGTCACCTCTGGGGTGCCAGGGCTGCTGTCCCCAGAGCTGCGTGGCCATGAGCATCACCTCGGTGGTGATGCTCGGAGGATGCAGGAGCGGGGAGAGCCGGCAGGGCTGGATTTGCTGTGGGGCTCCCGATGCTCGGCCGGTTGTTGGCAACCGGAGCCGGGGAGAGGAAAACAATACGCAATTGCACTGCAATTAAACAGCCTCCTAATTGTAGAGCGACATGCGACTCTTCCGCTGCTTTCTAAGTTTGGTGGCATAATTACAGCAGCAGGGTGAAGGCAGCATCTGCGTTCCCAAGCCCTGCCTTCCAGGGATTTTGGATTTGACCGTATAAATCCTGGGCTGAAACCTGGCATCCGATGAAAGGGAAAAGTAACCCCCAGGCTCTGCCTGGGCTCGGCCCTGGTGAGGCACAACGGGCAAAGCCCCCACCGCGCTTGCTGGTCCTGGTCTGGGGCACTGGCAAGCAGCACATTTTCCTCTTTATAACGTGTTTTGCAAAGCAGCTTGGAAAAAAAAAAAAAGAAAAAAACAAACCAAAAAAAAACCAACAAAAAAAAAAACAAAGTCTCACTCTGGTCGATTATTGTGACTCTCAGTTTAGAAACACGTGGTGAGGAAGATTAAAGGGTGGCTTGGGAGAAGGCAGGCTGGGTGTCAGGATGCTGGGATGGACTGGGAGCGGACGTGGGCACGAGGGAGTTGTCTTCTTGCTGTGTCTCCATCTCAGGAGACACAGGGGAACGGATGACAGGGCAAGGGGTGATGATTTGAAACTAAAAGAGGGAGGTTTAGACTGGAAAGAAGGAAGGAATTGTTGGTGCTGAGGGTGGTGAGAGCCTGGCCCAGGTTGTCCCGAGAGGTGGTGGCTGCCCCATCCCTGGCCCCATTGCAGGGGAGGTTGGATGGGGCTCTGAGCAACCTGCTCTGGTTGCAGATGTCCCTGCTCCCTGCAGGGACCTTGGAAGGTCCCTTCCCACCCAAACCAGGCTGTGATTCTCTGATCCCATCTCCCTGGCTCAACTCTTTTTTGGGCGGACCCAGGATGACAACCCCGATCCCAGCACCAGTTCATCATTGTAGGGTTACTTGCACAGGGTGCTTTATTTTGGGAGCAGTATCCCCCCAGTAGCTCCCTCCCCATGAGGGCACCTTGCAGGCAGCGCTGCCTGCCCCGCGGAGACGGGCAGCGTGGGCACGGCAATGGCCGGCCAGGCTCGAGTAGACTCCCAGACCTATATTTAATTTTTTTTTTTTTAAATTTTTTTTCTTTTATACTGCGGGTTTGAGGAATCCCACGATAAATGCCACTTTCTGTGTTAAAAGGAGGACGTCTTGGAAGGCAGGGGAGGGAAGCTGAATCGCAGCCTGTGTTTTCGGTTGGAAACGTGTCTCGGATCCCGAATGTTTTCCATCACACAGGCGGGTTTGTGTGGGTTCACCTGGGCAGGAAGCGGCGGGGTAAAGCGATACCCCACGGGGCGCTCGCCGCCCTTCTCCAACACCCCCTTTCCCTAAATCCGAGAGCAGCCGGCGGCTCTTAATGAAATAAGCAGCCACTTTACGGCAGCTCTTGCACCATGTGCGAAAATTATTAGTTTGCAACGTTTTGCTGGAAAAGGAGCCGGGCAGATGAGAGATGCCTGAAGTTATTTGCTCCGCGGCCCCATCCCAAGGCCGGCACGAATATCCCGCCCGGCTTCCCCCGGTGAATATCTCCTGCCTGCTCCCAGCAGTGTTAAATCTGCAGGTGAAGGGAGGAAAAAAAAATTTCAAAATCCTTTTTCGGTCTGTGAATTCACCATAAAAGTATGTGGGGTTTAGTAATGTTGCGTTAGCGCTGCTCCAGGCGTTGCTAAATAGCTGAGGGAAATAAATAGTTTCCGGTGTCCATCGGATTAGGTATTGTCTGAGATGTGTTCTGGAAAATAATCATGGGATAAACGTGGTCTTGATGCCCTGAGCCCCTGCCCTCTCCTGCCCACATCTGCCCAGCACTGGGGTCTGGAGAGAAACTGCTAATGAGTGGCTTTCACTCGTTTTTCAGAAGAAAGAGTTATTTAAAAAAAAAATAAAAATGTCACCATTTGGAAGAATTTGGTTTTCCAGCCAGGATATAAAAATACACATTTTTTTCCAGACTCCTTGAGGGCTGGGGGATGGTTTTGTTCTTTTTCATTTCTCCTTCCGTGGCTGAAGATGAGGAAAGGGATGAGACGCACAGGAAAGCACAGAGCCCAGTCTCCGGCAGTGCTGCCCACCCTCAGCTGGGGGCCACGGCCAGACCCCCACCATCCCGTTTCTGTACTTTCCAGCTGCTTTCCACTTGCAGCATCACCTCACCGCTGGGATTCAGCCCTGGGAGCATCTGCACCTGCATTATCCCTGTGGAAAGTGCAGCAGCATCTTTCCTCAGACCTGGTGTCCTTGAGATAACATCTTAAAATCTCCCTGCTCTGCCTGAAAACCATAGGGTCATGGAATTGTTTTGGTTGGAAGAGACCTTTCAGATCACGGAGCCCAAGTGTTGCCCCGTCCCTGCCAGGGCACCACTGAGCCCTGTCCCTCAGCACCACATCTCCACGCCTTGGAAACCCCTCCAGGGATCAGGGGGACTCCAGCCCTGCCCTGGGCAGCCTGGCACAGGCCTGGACAACCCCAAAGGGGCTGCAACAAATTGTTCCTCAGCTCCAACCTAAACCTCACCTGAGGCAACTGGAGGCCGCTTCCTCTTGTCCTGTCCCTTGTTTCTTGGGAGCAGAGCCCAATGCAGCCGTGATGGGCATGGTCCCCAAGTGCTTTTCCACCAACAGCACCAGCAAAAGGGAAATCTTTGGAGGCTGCCATTCTTCAGCCCTCTGAAATATCCTCTGCTCATTTTTTTCAACTGATGGAAGAAAAATCCAGCAGCATGAGAACAGGGATTTTGTCACTCGATGTGTCTCTAGAGAAAACGTGTCTCCTGAGCAAACAGAGCCTGGGCTTGTCTGGGCGAGGAATATCGGTGTTTTTCAACCACATTCACTTGCAGATGGTACTTGGTGAAAAAGAAAAGAAGGAAAAAAAAACCCCAAAAACCAGAAGAAATACTATGAAGCCTCTCAGTGGGTTTTCTCCACCTTGGTGTAACGCCTGGCTCATGCCCTGTCCTGCCCTGGCTGGGGCACAGGGATGTGTCCCCACATCTGCCACCCAGCAGCTGGCAAAGCGGGAAGGGCCTCGTGTGCCTGGGAAGCCAGCGGCAAAATGCTTTTCATTACTCGCCCTTTGAAGTTTCAAGCACGCGCCGGCCTCGTGTTCGGCACCTGCAAACAAACCTGACCCCGGCAGCTGCCCGGCTTTGATGTTCCATGGCACGGGAAGGTCTCCACAGCCACGGGCTGTTGTCACCCTCCTGGAGAAGGGGCCACAGGGGACCAAACACCCAGGAGGGACAACGGCAACCGCGGCTGGGTTTTGTTCCGGCTCCTCCTCACCCCACAAACCAGAGATGCACCAGTGGGGTGTGCAAATCCATCCTGCTTTTATATAACCGATGCTTTGGTGTGTCCCTATCATGCCAGTGGGCAGAGGAGGACCAAGCTGCTCACCACCCCAGGCTGCTGGGGCTGTGGAACCCCCCCGAGTGCCACCAGCATCTCTAGGAAGCGGCCGATTGAAGTTTGCCGTGAATGTCCTTCTGTTCACCAGCCTTTTTATAGCTCCGCGCGTTTTTCTTGGCCCCGAACGTCTCTGCTCCCGTTGAGAACAGAGAGCATCTCTCAGCCCCGGCGTCCGCAGCCCGCTGCGGTGGGAAGGGGCTGCACTAGGGCAGCTCATTTTTCGGAATCCATTTGCCCAGACCACGGCATTTCTACCATATGTCTGCCCTGACGCTGGGCCAGCTGGTGCCTGGTGTAGCTCAGACACGAGAGAGCTCGGGGACCGTCCTGGCGAGGAGCGGCAGTGATGCCGGAGTCTGAGCATCGAGCCCTTGCCTAAACCCCTGACCTTCTGCTGGCGTTTCCCGCGTGGCACATCCCTCCTGCCTCCCAAGGGGTGTGAATCCCAGGAAAATTGTGCAGGGTGCTGGAAACGACGGAGCTCGGAACTGGACACAGTAATCCGGAAGTGGTCTCGCTAGGGCAGAACCTCCCTCAACCCGCTGGTCATGCTCTTCTTCATTCTCCCCAGGACATCATTGATATTCTTGGCCAGGAGGGCCCGTTGCCAGCTCGTGGGCAACCTGTGAAATTCCCAAGTTGCCTTCCCAACATCACTCCTCAGAGTGGCAGGGATCTCGCAGGGATGTCACCAGTGCGCGTGTGAGGTCATGGGTGATGCGACCCAGTGGTGCCAGCTCAGGTGGGGACTGGATGAGGGGCGATACCTGTGGCATTGCGGCCGGAGGTCCCAGTGCCCAGGACCAGCACGTTTGGGTCGGCAGAGAGAAGGTGCACTGGGAGATGGCCGATGGACGCTGTGCTTGCAGAGGCCAGGCTGCTGGGATCCCACTTGATCTGTCCCTCAGCCCACGTGTCTGGACGTGGGATGTGATCCCACCTTGCTGCCTGAAGCCATCAAAGGCATCAACGCATGTGCCACAGATGACATCGAGAGTATGTCCACGTAGGCTGGAGCTTCCCATCACTACTGGAGGGACACCCATGGGTCACCCCAGCCATGACTCCACCAGGAACTCACCAAATCTGCCTGTCTCAGTTAGAGATGGGACATCTAGTTTCTTTTCTCGCAGCCAAGGCAAGCAGCAGGGCTTTGGGAGGGCCAGTCTGGGGTGAAATCAAACCTCACCGTGGCCTTGGGGTCTGGATGGTCTCGGAGGGGAGGGGAATTTCCAGCAAAGCCCAGTGTGGGGCCGCTCCCCCCTGTGCCCTGGGTGTCCTCGGAGCCGTTCCCCCACCAAGCGAGCATTTGTATTCGGAGCATTTTCTGAACGTTTCGCGTTTGGGAGGCAGAAGAGTAATGTCTGCAGGGGAGGGCAACCAGCCTGGGAACCGCCTGGCCCAGGCTGCGTTTTGGGGACCCTGAGCTGCTTCTCCAGGCTTGTCCCTGCTCAAGTCCTGCTTCAAACCCCCATGCAAAAAGTTGGTTGTTTATTTTTTTTTTTTGTCCGGTGGAAAGAGAAACCGTTTCCACCTTCCCGCTGCACAATCCGACGGGGCTCGCTGTCCCCCGGGGCATCTCCTGGTCTCCACGGCTGAAAAGCATCGCTGGGTCTCGCCATCCTCAGCTTTCTTGTGGCCGCCGCCGCTGCCCAGCGCCGGCCCGGCGCTGCCGGGCTGTTTGCAGACACCTTTGCTTCCCTCTGCAGGAAATCTCCCTAAATTGCAAGCGGGTCTCTTCTCTAGCGCATCGTCTTCTCCCCGGAGCTGGATCCCACCAGGGATGGAGCTGCTGCTGGAGGAGGACACCAAGTTCACGTCTGCACAGCGTGGCCACTGGCTACTTTTATCTCCATCACTTGACTATTATACTTAATCAGGAAAAGGGATATTATAATTTAAAAATATATATATATCCACTTTTCTTTTATACAGAGCAAATTCTAATCACTTTTAATTGAAAAAAAAAAAAAAAAAAAGGTGCTGATAATATTCTGAACCAAATTTCTGGAAGAGAATAATTAACAGTGCAATAAATCCCCAAAGGAAATGCTCATTAATCTTGTCTTTCAGAAGCACATTTCAGAAGAGAGCTTATTTAAAACATTGCTAATAATTATAGGAAAGTTGACAGCTTAAAAGCCCCCAAATCTAGCAGCAGTCCCCTCCTATCAGATCCAGCGGTAACTAGTTGAAGCCGGACAGGAACGTCTCTGCTCTTCAGAGCTGAGGTGGCCATCGGGTACCACCAGGGATGGGGGGACCACCTGGGATGGGGTTGAGGGGTCTGAGTCATCAGGGGTGGGTTTGGGAGGGTTCCCAGTTCCGCCTGAACTTGGAGGTGATGAGGTCATCAGAACCCGCTTGATGGGTGCGCTCAGAGCATCCGTGATGGGGGTGCTGGCTGGTGCTGGGATGCTCCTCGTGCTGCCTGCGTACCTTGTGCCGCCCGTAGTCCTCATGTCACCTGTGATCCGTGTGCTGCTTGTGGTCTTTGTGCCCCCCGTGGTGGTCGTGCCACCCATGGTTCTTGTGCCGCCTGTGGGCTTCGTGCCACCTGTGGTCCTTGTGCCATCCCTGGTCCTCGTGCTGCTCGTGATCTTCATGCCACTCATGGTCCTTGTGCTTCTAATGGTCCTCACACCCCTCGTGGTCCTCACGCCGCTTGTGGTCCTTGTGCTGCTCGTGGTCCTTGTGCCGCTCGTGGTCCTTGTGCCGTTCATGGTCCTTGTGCTGCTCATGATCCTCATGCCACTTATAATCCTCATGTTGCTCGTGGTCCTTGTTCTGTCCATGATCCTCATGCCACCCGTGGTCCTCATGCTGCTTGTGGTCCTTACGCTGCCCACGGTCCGTCTAAGCCCCGGTGTGAAACTCTGGTCTCTCCATCTGCTGAAACCTGGGTCTCTCTCTGGGACCATTTCACCCCTTAAGCCAGAACAGCTTGGCGAGAAATATTGGGATTTCACATCTCTGGCCAAGACCACCCTCCCCGGGGGAGGTGGCCGTCCATCAGTTCATCTGCTGGGGCTCAGCAAGACGGGTGTCACTGAGTGATCACTCTCATCAGCAGGATGAGACCTGCAGGGAAGTGACACCCTTGGTCACTCACCCACGGGTGGGGAGCTCACGGCACAAAGACGGGTGAGAGCTGGACTCGTGCGCTCGCTGACGCGGACCCGGCCGACCCCAGTCGAAAGCCATGACCAAATTAATTGCGACGAGCCGATTAATTTCACTCGGTGATCCGTTTGCGCTTCCGTCTGCCCCGAGGAGGGGCTGGCCACATGAACCTGGGGCAGATTCTGAGCTCCTGGGACCCCTCCCCACCCCGATCCCTGAGCGACCGCTCCGGCAGCCGTGCCGCCGAATGACAAGGAGGAGGAGGATGCCAAAAGGACGAGGAGCTAAATGAGGCTCGGGTGAAAATACCGGTGATGTGCTCATCGCTCTCGGGTTTCCTGTCCCCGTTTGACCAGGGCTGAGAGCGGGAGCGGAGTGGAAGGCAGCTTGGAGCAGACCCAGGCTCCACAGGGAGGAAGGAAATGTGATATTGGCTTGGGAATGGTGTCATTGCCTTGGCTTTTTGGTGTTTTTTTCCTTTATTTTTTAGGGGGTTGGGTCACGGAAGGTTAGGAGGGAAACGTGGAGCGGGGCCTTATCCCCAGAAAGCAGAGCGAGAGGGATGTGGTGCCGTGGGATGTCAGTGTGCCGTGCTGTGGAGATGCCTGAGGAGGTCAGCCAGGGGTGGGGACACTCAAGGTGATGCCACCGGGCTCCCCTACCCCCAAATCTATCTTTTTGCTGCATCTCCCACAGCATCATTTCTTCCCTTCAGCATCTTGTGCACAGAGGGTGTCAATGGACACATTTTTGTGACGTTTAAAGTAAAAACAAGCAAGAGAGAGGAAAATCCTCCCCTTTGGCTGATGCCGATTCACTCCCCTACGATAACGGATCTGCCCAGGTCACGCAGACCCAGGGAGATGGGGAGATTTCGTCTCAGCAATATTTAATACCTCTCCAAGGCCCCAGCGAAAGAGAGCACTTAATCCCACGCTTCATTTCATTTGCCGTGCCTTAAAAATAGCGAGCGACGCGCTCGTCTCGGAGCCGGGGCCCGGGCCTGCTCAGCCCCACCGCTCTTCTCCAAGTAAGCAGAACGACCGCCACATTTCAGCAAAAACTTGTCCCAGCTCTGTCCGTTCGCACCCCATTGGGATGTGGGTCGGTTGCCAGGACAGCCGCGGGGTGGTGTGGGATGTGCTGGTACCCAGAGCCCTTCACCTCCCGCAGTGCCTGAGGGGACAGAGGTCATAGAATCCTATCCTAGAAGGGCTTGCGTTGGAAGGGACCTCAGAGATCATCTCATCCAACCCCCCTACCATGGGCAGGGACACCTCTCCACTAGAGCAGGTTGCTCAAGGCCTCATCCAGCCTGGCCTTGAACACCTCCAGGGAGGGGGCATCCCCAGCTTCTCTGGGCAATCGATTCCAGAGTCTCACCACCCTGGGACTCACAGAATCACAGAATATCTTTGGTTAGAGGAGGACTTCAAGATCATCCAGTCCAACCATACTGAAGAATTTCTTTCTAAGATTCAGTCTAAACTTCTTCTCCTTCAGCTTAAAATCATTTCCCCTTGTCCTATTGCTGGACACTCCTGTGAAGAGTCCCTCTCCAGCCTTCCTGGAGGTTCCCCTCAGCTATCGGAAGGCAGTTATAAGGTCCCCCTGGAGTCTCCTCCAGGCTGAACAATCCCAGCTCCCTCAGCCTATCTTCCTAACAGAGATGCTCCAGCCCCTGGATCATCTTTGTGGCCTCCTCTGGACTGGTTCCAACAGATCTGTGTCCCTCTTACGGTGGGGACTCCAGAACTGGACACAGTTTTTGAGGTGGGGTCTCACAAGAGCAGAGGGAGAGAATCCCCTCTCTTAGTCTGCTGCCCACACTCCCCTGGATGCGTCCTAGGATAGGGTTGGATCCTTCTGCTCCCTGCTTTTCTCCCTCAAAACGATGTCTAAGGAGTTAATTTTGAATTTTTGTCATTTTTTGCCGTGCTTCTCGCCCGTGTGCAGCCCTGCCCCAGGCGGGTCCTGCCGAGTCGGGGACCCCAGGGGTCCCTGTGGTCCCCTCCTGCCTGCTCTTTGTCATCTGGAGCCATCATTTTCATTAGGCGGCCGCTCGGAACCTCGCTGCCCCGCGCGCCTTTTATCTGCCTCCTGCTAAATGATCTCAAATATGTGATATGATAAAGACAAACAAACACCCGTTCAATTTAGTTCACCCTAATGCCAGACTCTACTTTTACCGAAGTAATTAAGATTAATGCAGTTGATAATTTAGGAAGCATTCTTAAATGTACCCTTCTGGCAGCATCTAACATGTAATTTTACCTTAGAAGATTTATCGGAGCACTTAGGTAACAGATAGTTCCTTAGCAAACAGGAGCATTTAGAAGGAAAATGAAAGATTAATATTTCTTAAATAAATGTCAAAATAAGTCATTCTTTATTACAGCCCTACAAAGATGGTGCTGTCAGGCCCAGCCCCTCTGCTGATTCCTGGGGGAGATAAACCCGCCGCAGTCTCGGCCAGCGGGAGGGGAGGGCGGGGGGTGGGGGTCTCAGATGTCCGATGCCTTTGGTTTTTTTAGGGAAGCAGAGGCTTTGAAGGGCTCTGCTCGTCCATACCGAAGCACACCAGGACCAGGCCGGCTTTGGGGAGCTGACCTTGACCTTGCTCCAACCCATCCCCGGTCCCCTCGGCAGGTCCTGGCCCCACCCGTCACATCCCAGTTCCATGATGGGTGAGAAGAAGCGGAGCCTCGCCGCTCTCTATCGCCAGCCATCTGATTTCCTTTGGAAAAGGCTCAGGTGCTGTTGGCCGCCACTGGGGATGGAACTGGAGAGGATTGACACCCAGCACCCGCCACCAGTCAGCCAGGGAGTAATGGGATTTGCTTCACCAGGTCACCCTGATCCGTCCGGCCCTTTTCACCCAGATATCGAATTGGGGTGACCTCCAGGTAGGGCTGAGCCTTAGCTCATAGAATCATAGGATTGCTTTGCTTGGAAAAGATACTTAAGCTCCTGGAGTCCCAGCGCTGCCCCATCCCTGCCAGGGCACCACTGAGCCCTGTCCCTCAGCACCACAGCTCCACGCCTTGGAAACCCCTCCAGGGATCAGGGGGACTCCAGCCCTGCCCTGGGCAGCCCAAGACAGGCCTGGACAACCCCAAAGGGGCTGCAACAAATTGTTCCTCAGCTCCAACCTCAACCTCCCCTGGGGCAACTGGAGGCTGGTTCCTCTTCTCCTGTCCCTTGTTCTTTGGGAGAAGAGCCCGACCCCCACTCATGTCTTCTCTCCTGCCCACCCCAGCCACCTCCTCTGTGCCTTTTCTAATGGGTCAGGCAGCACGAAGATTCAGGAGGGACCCCAGACACAATGCCAAGACTCCGGTTTGCAACACCCCAACATCTCGTGAGGTGCCCAGGTTGCTGGCAGGCTCAGCCGTGCCCACCCAGGGACCTGTCCTCCTCCACTACTTTGCACTATAAGCCCAAGGAAGGATTAGAATTGTTTGCAAAATCTGGATCCCGAGTGAACGTTGGATTCTCACCAGCTTGGAAATTCAAAGCCGTTCAGATCCAGAAAATCAATTTTGGATCATCCTGAGCAAGAAACAAACTTTCTGAATAACTTTCCAGCTTCTCCTCAGGCCAGAAAAACCTGCTGGAAACAACTTCTTGCCTTGACACAGCCAGCCCAGACCATCCAGGAGCATGTGTGGGTTTGTGCACACACTCCCAGCATCCTTCCCAGCCCCTCTTACAAGGTTCTTTTCAGGCTGTTGGCACCAGGGCTCAGCTCCTTCCCACTGTGGCTTCTGCCCAAGGGATGCTCCAGCCTCCTCCAAGCTTTTCTCAGAAAGAGCCTCTATCTATCCCCAAACCTACCCCTTTTGGTCCTGGGCAGTGCCTGGGCACGGGACCAGCGCCAGTCCCCAGTCCCAGCCTCCCTCCTCGGGGATAAGCAGGGAGCAGGGCTGGCAAGGGAGGGGATCACATCCCTCCCGGTGAGCTGCTCCCACCCTCTGCGTGGTGCTCGGGCAGGAACCAGCCCCTCTATCCTGCTTTTGTCTTTTTTGGACTGGGAAATGGGTTAATATCAGAACGGGGTTTGATGTGGCTGGGTATGACCCACGTGCTCTTGGGGAGCAGCGAATGTGGGTTAACTCCAGGCTGGACCCTTAAAATCCCCACCCTTTTCCCGAATTTGGGAAAAAGTGCTCTTTTCCTAACTCACTCCCAAGGTCTAATGGAGGCAGGTGCTGGTTCAGGAGCGTGGCCTGATCCTGAGTGGTGCAGGGCGGAGATGGGTGGGAGTTGAGCTGCTCCTCCACCCCCTGCCGCTGCAGAGCTGGGCATCCCAGGGACTGGCACGTCACCCCCCAACTGGGGGGCACTGGGGGTCGAGGATGGCATGGGAGGGAGCTGAGCTCCTGGCTGGGTTCAGGGTGCAGGACCAGGCCCGGCTGGCAGCTGCCCAGCAAAGGCTTGGTCAGTGCTCTGAGCGCTCCCGAGGCTGCGGTTTGGGCTTTGGCCATCCTCAGGCTCCTCTTCCTCCTCCTCCTCCTCACACCGGTGAGGCTATTTCCTGGCTCTTAGGGCCGTATCCTGACCGGGGTTACGATGAACCCCTGCAAAGTACTGGAGCCGCAGGACGCCAGCGGGTGGAGGTGGTGGCCGGGATGCAGGAGATGGAGCTGGGATGAGGAGAGGGGAGGTGAGACCCCATCTCCAGCCGTGCCTCAGTTTCCTCACTCCCACGGCACCCTCTGCCCACGCACCCAGCCAAAGCCCCCCACCCGCAGACACCTAGCTGGAGGGTGGCCCTGACGGGGCGTTTTGGGGTGGAAACCCCTCCTTTTGGCATCCGAGCGCTCCAAGCGCACCGCAGTGCTGGCGGCCAAGCCAAACGCGGATTCCTGACATATTTTTCTCTTTCCTTTGCAGCCAAGAAATTCATTTTTCATGGGAGGTGAAAGTGAATCCCGGCAGTAGCTGAGCGGCGGAGGTTGCCAAGGTAGGGGCCAGCTGACAGCGCGGGGTCGGGTGCTATTTTTGGGAGCCAGATGCTCTCCTCCTCATCCTGGATGGGCTCAGGGGATGTCCTCACTCCCCCCCCCTGCCCTGACCCCACCTGTAAGGAAAGGATGCTCAGGGACCTTCCCAGTGGCTTTTCTGGCCCTGGCAGAAAGGTTAAAGTGGTGCTGGGCTTTGAGAAGGGGCTGGTTCACAAGGGGAAGGGATTTTTCACGGCCCTAGCCAAAGATGTCCTGGGTGGGATTGAACCCCCTGAGAAGGATTTAAATTGTTTAGGCAGTGGTTAAATGTCCCTTTTGGGGACAAAAACCCAAAGTGGGTTCATAGAGTCATGGAATCATTTGGGCTGGAAGAGACCTTTAAGTTCATGGAGTCCCAGCGCTGCCCCATCCCTGCCAGGGCACCACTGAGCCCTGTCCCTCAGCACCACAGCTCCACGCCTTGGAAACCCCTCCAGGGATCAGGGGGACTCCAGCCCTGCCCTGGGCAGCCTGGCACAGGCCTGGACAACTCTTTGAGAGTCACCCCTGCATCTCATGGAGCCAGTTAAATCCCGTAGAGCTGGGGGGTTCCTTTGTGGGACCCCCACACTCCTCCCCCACCATCTTCCTCCTGCCAGCCACAGTGAAAGACCTGTGCCTGCGTGATGCCACCAACCAGCATCTCGTTTTTTTTCCTTCCACCCACTCCCAGGTTGCCAAAACCACGGCACCTCTGGCCACGAAGCCCGCCCAGATACCAGCAGCCCCATCCTGGGACAGTTGTTTATTTGCCATGCCAAGACCCCCAGTCCCAAGACCCCACCACCCCCCCCAACTTAGAGCCCTTTGCACCCAATCCTGCACCTCTCCCAGTCCCAGCAGAGCTTTGCTGGACTGGGCACTGTACATACAACGGGAACAGTCCCTGCCTGGGTAATCTCTCAGGCGATACAAAGAGCAGATAGGCGAGGGGAGGCGTTATCGGCCGTGATTTACAGATGGAGGCTGAGTCACCGTGATTAACCGACTTACCCAAGGTCACGCAAGGGAGAGGCCGAGCCGAGCGCTGAACCCGGCTCGCCCAACTCCCCCGGCGAGGCCATCCCTGCGCTCCCCACCACGGGGAAGGAGTTTTTCCTTCTGCCCAGAGCGATGCTGGGCTGAGCTCAGGCAGGAACTGGGCAGCAGGGTAGAACCTACCTTTCCGTGGGCAACGCCATAGTTTCATCCCTTCCTTCAGCAGCTGGTGGGGATTTTTTTGTTGGATGTTGGAGTCGTTTTTTTCTGTTCAGCAACTATTTTTTTTTTCTGCTGGAAACCAGTTGAGTCCCAGGGAGATGCTTCACCTCCGTGGTCTCCTTGTTTTTCATGTTGTGGTCTCCGTACTGGTGTCCCAGCTGAGGTGCCACACTTCAGCATTCCGCTGGTGGCAATTCACAGCTCTGAAGTCTTGGGAGGGAGACACTGTCAGGGCTAGGGGGTGGTGGGATCCCTCAGGGTGCGTGTGCTGGGACAGTCCTGCAGGATTAAGGGCTAAAGGGATTGGGAAGCACTGGCAGCCCCAGGGGACCCTTGGCTCTGGCCCTTGGCCACGATTAAGCTCTTGAGGTGCGAGGAGCCGAGTCACTTGGCTCCAGGTGCTGGAGAACCGGGATGGTGGGTGAATCACAACCCGTCTGGCATGTTGGGGCTGCTGGCAGGATGGGACCTGCCCCATGGAGCAGCAGGCTGGGCTCTGCTGTGCCATCCAGGCTCCCACCATCTCTGCTCAGCTTGTCCCTGTGTCCCCGAGCTGCAGCGGGGCTGCAGGAGGCTGTTGGTGGCCCCGTGTCGGCCGCAGCCTGGGAGGGTGCTCTAGGGATGGGTGAAAGGGCTGAGCAACCCAGCAAGACACATAATTACAGGTGGGGATTGCTCACCCTGTGGCCAGACAGCCTGGGAATAAATACCACATCCTTTTTTTGAAGCATAACCTTCCTTTGCCCCTGTCTCATCCCTTTCCACCTCCGCTTCCAGGAGGTGAAACATAAAAACCCAAGAAGTGATGCCAGTGGTAACCCAAAGGGGAGCCTGGACCTGGGAGCAGGCTGAGTCTGTAAAAAAAAAAAAAAATAGATTAAATGATTCCTGTTTTATTTTTTTTCTGGATTTCTTATCCTACAAGGGGTGAAATCTGTTTGGGCTGGATCTGTAAACCCTCCGGTGACGGATGCAGGCAGCTGCCAGAGAATATCGCTTTAAATCAACACGCCCAGCCCTGCTTATCAAGCACCCCATCAGGAGCAGCACAGGCTGAGAGGCCCCAGATTTCTTCACCAGGCTGTGCCCAGGGCAGGAGGAGGGACCCCCACACAGGGACAGGGGATCCCCAAAGCCCTGGGACAAGGATGAGCATTGGGGTTTGGGGGAACAAAGCCCTAATTTACACTTTGTCCTCGTTCCCCTGTGCCCATCTATAGTCTGCATGGGATAAATCTGTGCCCATCTCCTGCCCGGGCTCTGTCACTAGTACTGGGCATCCCAGCAGGGCACGTGGGTGTCCTTCGTCAGTAGGACAGTCCTGCCTGTCCCCACCTCCGCTTTCCTCATCTGCAGGGTTTGTTTCTCCTGGCGCTCAGCACCAAGGCACCAGCAAACCCCAGCCCTTGCCATGCAAATCCTGCAGCTTTAGGGATCCACAAATGAGCCTTGCCTTAAAAAAAAAAAAAAAGGAGGAAGGGAAAAAAAAAAAGGGCTCCTTTATGTGGCTGAAAGAGCAGGACTGTGTGATAATGTAGCGAGCGCTGGCCTTGGGTATTTTATCTTGGCAAGGAGCCTTTGCAAATTTAAACAGCAGCAAACAGGCTTTGCAGTTGGGGCTGGAAGCGGCATAAGTGGCGCATTGTTTTGCAAGCAAAACCCCCGCCTGCCAAAGGGCCGCGTGTTGAGCTTTGGCCGCTCCTGCCCTATCAGCCCGGGATTCATTTCACTGAGCAGGGTGTGAAATTGTGGAGGAATTTGAGTCCGACGGCTCGAATCGGAGAGAGGACCTCAGGAAGCCCCCGCATCCCACCTCGGGCTCTCTCTGCCGCGTTGTCATCCCCTCCCTGCAGCGTCTTTGCAGAAGGAGGGGTGGGGATGGAGCCTCTGCCATCTCTGTGTGTGCACCAGGATGTTATCCACGCGTAGGCAGAGCGGAGCTCTGGGTGCTGCGGGCGAAGCATCAGATGTGAACTGGGAGGTGACCTGTGTGTGCTGCAGAGACCTCAGATAGAATCATGGAATCGTTTGCGTTGGAAGAGACCTTTCAGATCATCACGTCCAACCGTTAACCTGTCCCTGCCAGGGCACCACTGAGCCCTGTCCCTCAGCACCACAGCTCCACGCCTTGGAAACCCCTCCAGGGAGCAGGGGGACTCCAGCCCTGCCCTGGGCAGCCTGGCACAGGCCTGGACAACCCCAAAGGGGCTGCAACAAATTGTTCCTCAGCTCCAACCTAAACCTCCCCTGGGGCAACTGGAGGCCACTTCCTCTTGTCCTGTCCCTTGTTTCTTGGGAGCAGAGCCCGACTCCCCTGGCTCCAAGCTCCTGAATGTCAGGGAGTTGTGGAGAGCCAGAAGGTCTCCCCTGAGCCTCCTTTGCTCCAGGCTGCACAAGCCCAGCTCCCTCAGCCGCTCCTCCCCACACTTCTGCTCCAGCCCCTTCCCCAGCTCCGTTGCCCTTCTCTGGCCACGCTCCAGCCCCTCCAGGTCCTTCTGGGAGGGAGGGATCCAAACAAATGCAGATTGCTCCCCTTTTCTTGCAGAAATTCTCCTTTTCTGCTCAGATGGTTGCTGGGCAGGGCTGGGGAGGCTGTACAATGTGGGGTGGATCCTGAGTAGGGCTGGGGAGCTGAATGAATTACACCCAGGTGAAGACAAATAAGCTGAATTTCTCCCTTATTTACAGCTCCCCAGCTGCTGGGGAGCTCACACCTTTACCCCTGCAGCAGACAGTAAAGAGGCACTTCTAGTGGAGGAGAAGAAGGGAACTCTTTCTGTTTCCAGTGGACATGTTGAAAGAGACTCTTTAAAACTGGGATTTATTCTCTATTTTTTTTTTTCTATTTTTTTTAATCTAACCTGTGTCTGGGGCGAAAAACCTTTTGAAAAGGCTGTGCTTGAGTTGTGCTTCACTTCTCATACCCTGAGGTTTTGTCCTGTGAAATCAGCTGGTAAATTTGGGACATGCTTTTTATGCTTTCGCCTACTGAACAGCATCTAAAATTGTCAGGACAATTTGTGGGTGGTGGCGAAGTTCCGGCAGAGGCGGCAGAAGCTCAAGTCCTTTCTCGGGAGGTTTCAGAGCAGGGATTTGGTGAAGAGGCGGCGAGCTCGACAGGATGAGCTTGGGGGGAATTGTGGTGGAGAAAAACCCAACCTCATTGTCCCTTAGGATACGAGGACACGGAGACGTGGGGACTGAGGGTCTCTCTACCCTTCCCAGGACGCCTCTCCCAGCCTGGCCCGACAGCCCTTCCCGCTAATCCGTAGGTGGAGCTCTTCTGTCATCTTTTTCTGCTTATGTTGCTAAGAAGTAACCCAGAAATAGCTTCCCCGGGAGGAAAAAAAGTGCCTCTCTCAGCAGCTTTTGCCAAAGGTGAAACGCTCCGAGCATCCTTTGAAGAGCCAAAAGCTGGAGGAGCTTCACCCCGGGACTGCTCGGGGTGGGGGGGTTGCGCCGCCTCTTCCACCGCCCTGATCCCCGCCGAGAGAAAAGGCGCCAAATGATCTCCCCAACTTTTCTGTCTTTTCTCCAGGTCTGAAACGATGCGGCAGAGCCCCACCGGTACTGGGGACCCTGCGCCAGCCTGGCCCCGGGGAGCCACTGCCCCTCTCACCGCCCCGGTGCCCACCAGCAGAGGACCATGCCCGTGACGGAGGGACGGCAGCTCGTAGCGGGACGGGAAAACGGGGTTTTTTAGCCATTCCCCCCAGCACCTCGGTATCATGACTGGAGAGACCCAGCATGTTTACACCATCGGCGATACTGAGGCCGGCCCCAAAGACCCCGACAAAGACTTTGCCTTCGAAAGCTGCGGGGAGAAGAACGGGAGGACGCTCGGCGGAGAGGGCACGTCCCCCTTCCCCAGCCCCAAGGACAAGGAGCCCCACAACCAGCGCGAAGCCGTGATCCGGCCGCAGCAAGCGGGGAAGATCGACTTCAAATCCCTCCACCGCAAACCCAAGTTCGGCAATGACGGCGCCTGGGGAGAGGTCAAGGGCGGGCCTCAGTCCCCGCCGGGGAAGGGTCGAGCCCGTGAGCGCAGCCGGCGCTCGGGGAAGGGCGAACGGGGCAACCATCAGCTTTATCGGCTCAGCATCGCCGGCGCCCGGCCCAACCCCACCATCGGCATCGCCTACCCCCAGCAGAAGGTGACCCCTCCGAAGAAGCCGGAGGCGAATCTCGGCCCCGTGGCCGGCAGCTACCGTTTCCACGTGCCCAGCATCCCCCAGCGCGAAGCCGAGCTCCGGCAGGATGACCTCGGCTTCGGCCGCTGCTTCCCCGATGCCGCCGCCGCCGGCCGTACCTCCGCCAACTATACCTCACAGCCCGCTCCCCCCAACGGCACCAAAGGGCAGCCCCCCGCCGCCGGCATCCCCCTCAAGAGCCCCGGCACCAATGGGCAGCTACATTATTTAGAGTTTCAGGCGAACCGGGCCGACTCCTGGCCTTCCCCAGAGAAGAGCTTTGCCGGTGCTAGCTACGGGATCGCGGTGCAGAAGCCCGCCTCGTTTCCCGAGGGTGGCAAAGCCGGTGCCCACGGTCTGGGGGCTTTGCCCTGCCAATACCCCTTCCAGCTGCTCCACGACTCGGGGAAGGAGCCGTACCGTGGCGACGCCGGGAGCCAGGAGTACCTGGAGGTGGGGCTGGCCACCGGCTCGCTGCCTCACGGCGCCTTCGCCTTCCACTCGTCCGCCAGAGAGTGGCAAGAGGAAGGGTTGAGCGGCGGCTCCTGCGAGAGCACGTCCTCCGAGGGCAGGTTGTACGGCTTGTCCGCCCTGCCGCCGCCACTGCCGCCGTTCCTGCACCCTCCGCCGCCGCCAGCCCCGCGCCTGGGCCCGCTGCCGTGCTGCAAGGGCAGGAGCGAGCATCCCGCCGACCCCAATGGTGCTCTCTCGTCGTCTGGTGCTATCGACCAAAACCCAAGCACTTTCCAAGAAAACCAAGCTGTTTTTCCGTCTAGTTTACACTCGCCTAGTATGCCAAAGCCGGTCGGTAAGAGGCAAGCCTCAGCGAAAGACGGTGGCCCCAGCCCGCGGCCGCTGGTCCAGAGCGGCCCTCTGAGAAGGAACATGCCACCAAACTCTCTCTCCCAAGTGCACTTTCCGAGCAAAGCCTATTGCAGTTCTCCCGCGGGCAACGCCGGCGCAGGATCCATCGCTTTCGAGACCAGCATTCCCACGGCGGCTCCCCCCCACCCCAGGCTTGTGCAAGCTTGGGAAGGTGCCGCTAAGGCCTTTTCTCCTATGGACCAGAGTTCAGCACCTTATTCAAACCCCGTTGGAAACCAGTTCTCATTCGAGTGCCAGGCTGGCCCCGAGCAGAGGCAGCACAGGCAGAAAAACAGCAGGATGCCCTGGCAGCAAATCCACCTCGCTTCCGCAACGCCCGGTCAAAACAGGCTCGAGCTGTCACGACAGATCACCGGCCAGAAGCTCCCCTTCCCCCTGGGCGTGTCGGAGTGGCCGGGGAGCGGGAAAGCCCAGAAAGGGCCCCCAGTAAATAACTCCCTGGGATACCACGGCAAAAAGCTCTTGTCGGGAGAGAACCTCGGGGTCCAGAGGGGAGACCCCAACTCAACGGGCGCTTTCTCTTTCGAGAATGGGAAGGAGCCGGGGTCTCCCGCCTGCGATTCGAGAAGCAAAGCCCTCTTCTACAGCATGGGTCAAGCAGGTCCTCCTCCTTCTTCAAGGAGTTCGTCGGGCTCAGCGTTGGTCCTGCCGCCATCAGCCTTGGTGGCTGCTTCCCCTTGCGAGTCTCCGCTGCCATCCCCCGTCCCCAACCCCACCTGTGGCAGCACCTGCTCATCACTCTCCCCCATGTCCAGCAGCCCCCTCAACACCGGGTTTGAAGACAACCAGATGTCTGGAGCGCTGACTCCCTCTCCCTACTTCCAGCACTCCTGCCACCCCAAGGACGGCAACAAAACCTTCCACCCCTCCGACGTCCTGGGCTCGGGCTCGCTTCATTACCACCCCTCGGACTCTGTCAAGTCCTTCCACTTCCCTCCTGACGCCCTGAAAGACGACAACCTCCTGAAATGCTCCCCGGCGAGCCCCTTCCACAAACCCGCTATGGAGGTGGCCAGAGGATGCTCAGATGGGCTGGACGGGGAGCAGCCTCCGCCGCCGTACTCCTCCCATCACTTACTGGCCAGCTCGCTCAGCAGCGCCAGCCTGGACCAGTTGGACGTGCTCCTGACCTGCAAGCAGTGCGACCAGAACTACAGCAACCTCTCGTCCTTCCTGCAGCACCGCCAGTTCTGCGCCTCCCATCCCGCTCCCCAGGGAGAGGGCAAGGATGCTTCCCGGGCGGCCGAGGGGCGGAAAGCGCTCCCCTCGGAGCCCCCCAAACCTTCCAGCCTGGGCCTCTCTCCAGACCCTCAGTTTTTGACGTTAAACAAGAGCGATGACTTCTTGCTGGATGGGGAAAGCAAAAGCGAGGGCAAGGAAGATGCTCTGAAGGGCGGTCTCTTCAACGGCCTCACCGCCAGCTCCCTGCCGCTCACCGCCTCCGACCTGGACATCGACGACGCCAAGCTGGACAGCCTGATCACCGAAGCCCTCAACGGCCTGGGGTACCAGTCAGATAACCCGGAGATCGACAGCAGCTTCATAGACGTGTTCGCCGACGAGGAGCTGACAGGCGTGAAGGCGGCCGGCGGTGGGATGTCCCACAAGGTGAAGGAAGCTCTGGCCTCAGAGAGTAAATCAAAGCAGGCGGCTGTGGAGGAGAAGGCAGCGGGGCAGCCCAAGGCTGGCTATTTTTATGAAGATGGCCACCTGGGTGGGGAGCGGGCGAAGAGAGGGGCAGGAAAGCAGCACCTTCACAAGGGGAGGGTGGCGTGGAAGTTGGCAGCCCAGGAGCTGGATCCTGGGCCAGAGGGAGCGCAGAGGACGGCCAGGTTGCGGGCAGTCAGGAAGAACAGCGTCCCACCGGCCACCACTACCTCCAAGTCCACCTCCAGCCAAAAGCATCCCAGGAAACTCAGCCAGGAGCCTCCATTGAAGAGCAAGGAGGAGCCGGGCGCTGCCACCAAGAGCTCCAAACCGCCCCGGTTCTCCATGAAGGAGATGAAGAAGCGGAAGCCCCGAAGCGGGACGTGGAGCAAGGAGCTCATTCACAAGATCGTGCAGCAGAAGAACAAGCTCCACAAGCTGCAGGTGAAGAGCAGCAAGCAGGCACAGTTCCCACAGGTCAGCGAGAGGCTGATGCCAACCACCAAGGAGGGCGGGTTTCGGGAGTACGACTACGTCTCCGATTCAGATGATGATGGGGCGGAGTGTAGCAAGCTCCGGGGGAGGAGGAAGCGCAGCGCGGGATTCATCGGGAGGACCAAGTACAGCTTTAGCAAGAAACGCCCAGGTAGAAGGGAGAGAGTCAAAGAGAAAGATCCAGCCTGGAGCTACAGTCGGAAAAGGGATGGTCAGAAAAAGGAAACACAGGAAACACGTGGTGGGGTCTCGAGCCAGGAGGATTCCAAGAAAGAGGATTGTGCCACCAGAGTCCGAAGACGCAGCAGTCAGTCGTCCACCGGCAGCAACCACAGCGGTAGCTTGCTCAGCGAGATGGGCACCAGCCCACCCCACGCTGGTGGGGCCAACTCGGGCAGCGAGAAGGGAGGCACGCAGAGGAGGAGGCGGTCGGGCAGCTCACCGAGGACTCCCCTCAGCCTTCCTGAGGACAGGAGCCCAAAGAAGAGCCAGAAGAGCAAAGAGGACTTTCCCAAGGGGAGCAGGCGGTTTGGCTCAGCCCAACCTTTGCTGGCAGGCTCCAGGACACGTCCCAGTACTGAACTAGATGTTGCTGTGACGGACTGTGCCAAGGAGGAGCCGTTACCACAGCCCCAGGAAAGGCAGCTGTCTGGCATGGCCACCTCAGGCAGGAGCCCCGTCAAGGTCTGCATTGAGGATGGGGCGGAAGAGCCCAAAGGAGCAGCAAAGCACAGAGGTGAGGCAGGAGAACCTGTCCTGCAAGCTCAGGACTCACCCGAGCTGGCCGTGGTCAACCAGGGCCACCAGTTTGCCCCGTTTGCGAGCGGTGGGCGGAACTACCACGCGGAAGATCTGATTGCCCCATCCCACGGCGCTAACGAAGCTGGTCCTGGCGACGTGAGTGCTGCCTTCTCGGAAGCGGGCATCAAATACGCGAAGGCACGCGGGCTCTGCGAGGCTCAGAAGGACTATCCCACCCCAGTTGCCCCGTACGGGGGGGATGCCGTGGGGGTGATGCTCGCAGCCAAGGCACCCGATCCGTACGTCAGCAGCGACAACGTGTTTTTTGATCCCAAAGGTCTTCCCGGTCACTACGATGACAATCTCTTCTCAAAGCAGCCAGCCTTGGGCTCCTCGCACATGGACGACGTGTACTTATGCCGGGACGACATCAACGCCAGCTCCTTCGAGCAGAAGCACGCCAGCATCTCCCCTTACGCCGCAGAAACGACCCAGGGCAAGGTCTCCTCCCCTCTCGGCTTCGATTCCTCTTCGATATTTGGAGAACTTCCCGTCACCGAGTTCGACCCGCCGCTGTACGAGAGCGTTTCTACCAGCAAGGATGGTTATGGGACAGCGTTCACCTGTCCTGGCAACCCCCCCAACAAGCCCTTGCCGTTCGACCAACCCTATCCACCGTTTGTGCCAGAGAAAGACTGGTCCCTCATGGAGGAGGTGGCTCCGATGCTACCAGAAGACATGACTCAGTTCCACAGCCTCTCCGTGGAGAAGCCGCTAGCCAAGAAGTTCCCCGAAGAAGGACCTGTCCCCACCAGCCAGCTCTCCCTGCCACTGCCGGACAGGATAACGGATTATAACGTGACTTTTATGAACCACATCTCGGACGACGAGCTGGAGATCAAGCGGTTAGTCACCGAGCTGGAAAGCCAACTGCAAACCAGCAAGCTGGATACCGAGGCATCGGTCACCCTTCAGAAACCCGAGCGACACGTCGCCGCCCATCTGCGAGGCCAGGCGGCCGAGCGGTTCCCACCGCTGCCGGTCGAGCAAGAGACGGGCCAGGAGAAAGGGCTGCTTTTGGCAGATGAACTGGGCAGTTCAAGCCTCTGTGTCAGGGAGAGGCTGGGAGGGGAGAAGCCGATCGTGGCGAGTGCCCGCGGGGACTACGAGAGACCCAGGGAGGCCTGGCACTGTCCGGTGGAGCTGGGCTCGCTGGAGACGGGGATGTGCAAACCAGCCCCGCTCGCCGCGGACCGTTTCTGCTCCAAAGACAGTGGTGAGAAGCTCCCGAGAGCTGCGGCCGCTGAGGAATGTGACCCCGGAAAGATAGAAAATGGGTCTTCCTCTGAAAGTCTACCTGGCTCACGCACGCCAGACCACGCAGAGGCTCCCATCTACACAAACCCCGTGACAAAAAGCCCTCGTGTTGTCACTGACTCCGTGTTCCCCAAGACCCTGGAGACCGCTGAAGCGACCAAAGATTCCTTGCCATTCCTACCGTGCCAGCGTGGTGCCGAGAGCTTCCCGGCACCGGGGAAAGCAGATGAAAGCTTCGCCGATGCTTCAGAGCTGGAGAAATTTGATGCCCATCTTCCCAACCGTAAACCTGAATTGGGCTTTCAGCAAGGTCCCACCCCAGCCTTGGATCTCACCTTTTCACCTCCCATCAAACAGGTCCCAGATACAGAAGAAAGACCCTTAAGCAAACCCGAGTCACCCAAAATGGTGAAAACCACTGTGGACTTCAAAGGGGACGGTGGTGGGTCTACGTTGATGGAAGAAATGGAGGAGAGGAAGAGTCCCACCACCCATCCAGCCCCTGGAACTGGTGACAAAGCCAGCAAGCAAAAAGTCCTGCTCTTCGATATGTTGAGTCTGCCCAAGGAGAGCGACTACGGCTCCCGACAGATGTCGGCACCGCAGGAGTCGGCTGCCAACCCTCTGCAACAGCTCCAGCTCTTTGTTGCCCGAACAGTGAAGAGCAATGAGGAGGAGCTGTTGATGCCCTGCTTCCCCATGCTGCTTGCTCCCGGCCACCCCTCTGCCACCGCCCACGTCCAACCGGAGCAGAAAGAGGAGACCGGCGGTGCCTTGGAAAGGGAAAATCGGACGTGCTGCTCTGTCCGAGGGGATGGGAACGTTCCCGTTGGAGGCCACACAGAAAATCCTCCAGCCCCAGCAAAAGAGGTTGTGCTTTTCTCTAGTGGACGCGAGCAACTGGAGTCGTTAGATGGAGGAGGCTCTTGCTGTGCAAAACAATCCACGTTTGCGAAGCCAGAGCTGCAAAATAATGTACCGGAGCTGCAGCACTTAGCAAATGAACAGGCGGAGCCGAGTGACATTAATATCCGTGCAGATGGTGTTTCCCGAGAGCGTCGTGACCTCTCACCACTCAAAAACACAGCGGTGACCCCACTGCCAGGGCAAGGGAAGAAAGCCGATCAGCTGGTGGAAGAGCAGGAGCAAGATAAAACCAAAGCGACCTTGGCATTTCAAACCCATGAGCAATCCCATTTAAGCCGTAGTTTGCTGGAGGAAGAGCCGCTGGGCAGCGCAGCAGTGCGGAGGCTGGAAGGGAATCGGGTGGGGCAAGGGGCGCAGCTCCTCCACGGTGCTCCCACCAGCCCTTCTGGTCCCACCAAGGAGGATCGTCACCGAGATGGCTGCTTGGTGCCGGAGACAAAAGCCGGTGCAGCCAGTGTGAAAGTTCCCAGAGAAGGAAGTGGCAAGAAGAGGTCTCTCGGTGGCTGTCATTACACGGGCAAGTCTCTGGCCAGCCTGCCCTCGCCGACTAATTTTTCTCACTCGAAATGTTTGCCGAGTGGTGGGGCCAAGGAAGAAGAAGTCCCTGACTTTGGCACTCAGCTCTCGGATGAGAAGAAACACGACGCATCCCTGCTTAACACATCAAGTTCTTCCATCATGAAGAAGTGTCCTTCTGAGGCCAACAGCCACCACGTCCATCACCCCACCATGAGCCTGGTAGAGCAAGATACGTGGAAAAGGACGCCCACCTTTCCTCCCTTGCTGCACTCTTGCGGGGCTGTGCTGATGGAAGCAGTTGAGGACGGTCACCGTCACCTCCCCGACGGCATTTTGGGTAATTATGGACCACCTGAAAGAGAAGGGGCAGCGAGACCCTGTGCTCTGCTGCATGCTGATGGTGTGGTGGGTTCTGCCTTGGAGATGGATGATCCTCAGAATGTGCAGGGGAAGGACTGTGCTCTTCCCTGCTCGCCACCTTTCAACCAAAAATGTGTTGGGAAAGAGGTGCCCGAAAGCACCAGCGCTGGGCTGTCAACTCCTCATTTTAAAGAAACCCAGGAGTGCACAGGCACAGTCGCTAACTCCATCCCTCCAGAAATCCAAGATTACCCAACTCGGCCCACAACGGACCTTCTGCCAGTCAGAGAAAGAGAGGGAAATCTGCATCAAGAGAACGAGCGTGAAAGCTGCTCTGGTGTTGGAAATAATAAGCATCAAAGTGAACCAGGGGCTTTGTCCGATGGTTTTGTTGTTCAGCAGGTGCCAGCTGCTGTCAGCAGAGATCTTGCAAAGACTGGAGATCTTGGTTCTGCTGAATTAAATGGCCATGAGTTTTCAGAGACAGCAGAGGTGAGACTTGGTCTTTCCAAAACCACAGAGAGTGAAGGAAAGAGCTTAAAAGGGGAGAAACCCAAAAGTCATGGGGCTGGAGAAGCTGGGAGTTGTGTGTTGAACAGGACGGGCCAAGGAGAGGATGACACACCTATCAGTACTCCAAACCTTTCCCAAAATGAACTTCACAAAGAAAAAAAGCCCAATGGGTTCCCAGTGACCTGTGACATTTGTTCAGCCACTTTCCGGTCCAAGCCTGGCCTGACCAGGCACAAAGCTGTCAAGCACCAGGTGAAGAACGGTGGGGCACCACAGCCCAGCAGGACTCCCAGGTCCACTTTGATTCCTGCAGACAAGGCATTGAAAGCAGCTCAAAAAGTGCCCAGGAGGAGCCTGAAGACTTCGGTCAAAGACAACACCTGCGGCTCACAGTTGCCAACCATCGACGTCGAACACGTCTCCAAGAAAGTATGCCCAGACCTGGAGAAGGAACCCAGCGTCCAGATGCAAGAAGTGGTGAGCAGAGTGCTCAGCGACCTCAGCATGATCTCCTTCGAGATGTCCCAGGACCTGCACCACACTTGTGTTCTTCAGAAGGAGATGAAGGCAAAGGGACCGGGTTCAGAGACAATGGGAGCGGGCGAGGTGGTAACTGGGAAGCTGGACTCGGGACGGCAAACCAGGAAGGGAGAAAAGGGCAGGAGGAGCCAAAGCAAAGATCCTGGAGAGGTCAATGGCAACTCTGAAAAGAAGTTAAACAGGAAAGTGAGACGAAGGAAAGCAAAGGTGTTTCCCAGCGGAAATGAGCCCGAAGGTCCACGGGAGCTGAAGAAGAACAGGGGTCCTCCCGCTGCTGTCCTCAGCTCCAGTCTTCCCAGAATCATGGAGGGCTTGCATGAGCCAGGTGGCTGTGTCTCCACAGAGGAGCAAAAGAGGTCCAACTCAACCCAGCACTCTCCAAAAGCGAAACAGTCCCCTTGTGCAGCTGAGCTTGCAGAAGACCTAGGCGACAGGATGGTGCCTTCAAAGGAGATGGTCAGCCAAGAGTCAGTAACGGGCGCGGTCACCTATCCCGGGGTGATGGAAGATCCAAATGGAGCAGAAGACACGCAAGTTTGCCAAAAATGGGTTAGCGGGTTTGTGAAGCAAGTGGAGAAGGGATTGGGCAAGGTAGGCAAAGAGCAGCATCGTGGTTCCGATGGCCCAGAGGAGACGGATGCTGAGACAGGAGACAGTCGTGCGGCAGGCAGCGGCGCTGGGAACCGGAGCGGTGCCCCGCAAGGTCTCGTGGCCTCTGCCGAAGGGGATCTGCTGCTGGAGACACGCGATTCAGAAACCACCCAAAAGGCTCCTGGGCAAGGAGCTCTGCAGATCACGCCAGGGCCCAGCCCTCCTCCCGCAGAGCCAAAGCGCTGGGTGAAGGCAGACGCGCCGCCGGGCGGAGAGCGTTGCGCAGAGAGCGCGGCCGTCTCCGACCTCCAGAGCTTGTTTGACGACGACTCCACGTTCTCCCAGCTGTTCCCTCGGGACGACCAGTTTGTCCGGAGAAAGTGCACGCGGGTGTATGGGAAGCGCAGCAAGAAACCCAAGCCCGCCGCCGAAGTGGACCTCCAGCCAGCGGGCGCCATCGACCTCTTCACGGTCCCATTAGTGTCTGACCTGAGCGAAAGCAGCTCTTTCTGTGTCACCAGGGAGGACCCTTGTGACTACGAAACCATCTCTGTTGACGACGCCGTAATGCTAAACATGTGTCAGGGCAGCAAGGTGAAGAGCGGAGATGCCGCTCCCGGCGGCTCTAAAAGCGTTGCGCCGAGGCCGGACCACGAGAAGACCGACCGAGGGAAGGAGGACATTGACCTGGAAGACAATATGCTAACCTTCTTGTGCCAGAACAACCAAGTGGACAACATCCCCGGTTTGAACATCTGGGGGGGGCTGGAGAAGGAAGGAGAAAGCCTCTCCGCCGAGAACATGTTTGAGCCTCTGATGGACCTTGAGGATGAGCACTTGCTCAGAGAAGAGAGCTCCGAGCCCCCCGACCTGGTGGAGGAGCCCTGTGATGGCAAAACTAACGAAGATTCAGACTCTCCCGAATTTCATACCATCGACATCGAGATGCTGAACGCAAAGCTGAAAATGAGAGACGTGTGCTTCTTCGGGCCTTGTGGAGATCTTCCCGGCCACGGTGAGGACAGCGCTGTGAGTTTCAAGCCGAAGCTGGGCCAGCACAGCAAGCACAGGGGTAGGCTGGAAGATGGGAAACTGGGGAAAAACCGCGGTGAGATAACCATCAAGACCAAAGACAAGCAGTACAAATGCAAAGTCTGCTTCCAGTGGTTCCTGACGTTAGGGGAGCTGGACTTCCACAAGCTCTCCCATAACCCTTCCCCTCCACCTACCTGCTACATGTGCGTCCAGCGCAAGTTCAGCTCCCGGGAGCAGCTGAGGGACCACCTGAAGGAGAAGCACGCCAAAAACAAAGCCGGGCTGTGGGCTTGCGGGATGTGCCTGAAGGAGATCTCCGACGTCTGGATGTACAACGAGCATCTCCGGGAACACGCCACCCAGTTTGCTCGCAAGGGGCAAGCGCAGAAGTCCGTGATGGGGCTACCAGCCTGCTTCGGAGAGGACAATGCCGCTGTCACCCACTTCCTCAACACCATCATGTATCGGAAGCCCAGCAGGTCCTCCCGACGTGCTGACCCCAAGCACGTCATTAGCAGAGAGAGCAAGAGCCCCAAGGAGCTGCCCCTCGAGCAGGAGGCCAAGGTGACGAAAGACCCTTTGGAGAGCAACGTCAAGGTGAAGCCACCTGCGGCCGGCTCCTCGAAAGCGTGCGCCAGTCCGTCTCCAGAGCACACGGCAAAAAGCGAAGGCCCCCCGAAATCTGTCCCCATGCACCCAGACTGCAAGGATCCTTCCAGGGACTGTCACCACTGCGGCAAACAGTTTCCCAAGCCCTTCAAGCTCCAGCGGCACTTAGTGGTGCACAGTTTACAGAAGATTTACCTCTGCCACAAGTGTCCGATGTTCTACCAGGAGACCAAAGAGCTTCGAAACCACCTCAGCCAGGAGCACGGCGTCGTGGAGGAGCAGGAGATCAAGCACACCACCCTGTACGCCTGCGAGCTCTGCGCTGACGTCATGCACGTTATCAAGAAGTCCTTCATCTGCAGCATGTGCAACTACACCTTCTCCAAGAAAGAGCAGTACGACCGGCACATGGAGAAGCACCTGGCGGGAAGCAACAAGACTTTCAAATTCAGAGGGGTCACGAGGCCTGGTGTTGCCTCCAGGGAGGGCAGGGAGAAGGCGAAGGAGGGCGGCTCTCTCCGAGAGGGCACGCCACCGAGCAAGAAGAGGAAGGTTGCTCACCACGGCAGCTCGCTCCCGCGAAGCTCGCCGGTCCGCCTGGACCACCCTAGTGACCTTCAGTTGGTAGAGGCTGCAAGCCCCAGCCTGCAGGCACCCACTGACTGCTTCCCTACAGCACCTGGTGAGCCAGGAGCACCCCAACCCTCCATGAAAACAGAAGACCTGGTGGGTGACTTCTCCGACCTCCTGGCGGAGATGGCGAAATCCCAGTTTGACTCCCTGCCTCCACCACCTTGCCTCTCCCCATCTTTGCCGCAGGCTGCGGCGAGCAGTCCGGAGCTCGGCCATATCGCTGTCCTGTCTATCGAGGAGCTGGAGAAAGGAGCGTTTGATGGGAAACCACTTCCTTTCTTGGACTCACCCGAGTTTACCATTGATCTTGGTGGCTTGGCTTGTAACCAGGCCACAGACCAAAAACTCTCTCCTCCGCACCTGGCCGAGAAACGTGGCTACACCGATGCTCATAAAAGTACAAGCGTAGGCAACAAAGATGAGTATGTAGCAGATGTCCTGGAGAACCCCAGTGCAGCCACCGATGCCGTGGATGGAATCCCATTTCTCCAGCTTGCCAAGAAGGTCTCGGAGCTTCCTTCCCCGCAGGCAGAGGCTCCACCAGCCAAGGAGACCCACAGCTGGGGCAACTCCGGTGCTAGCGATGCTTCATCTTGGGAAGGTGCCTCTAAGGCCACGTCTCCAGAAGCTGCCCGTCACGCCCTGCCCCTGAAGGACAAGACAGCGTCGCCCACGCTGAACAGAGCTGCCAAAGATTCGGTCCTGCAGAAGAAGACCGCGGGTAGCCAGCCTGGCAGCGAGGCTGCTCCTGGCACTGGCAGCCCTGATGGCACCACCGAGGAAGGTCAGCAACCCACCTTGGGGAGGGAGAAAGCCATGCCCGAGGTGAAGGACGGTAGCGCTAATGCCACGGACCAAAGTGGCAACCCAAGCAAATCCACCGGCCGCCAGCCCAGAGGCGAGGCGACCAGCAACGCCGTGAGACACGGCCACGTGGAGCCGAGCAAGGCCACCGGCAANACGGCCCGCGCGCCGCCCGGGGTGCCAAGGCGGCCGGCTCGGCCAGTTACCGCACCGCCGAGTCCCAGAACAACCTGCTCAGCCAACTCTTTGGGCAAAAATTAACGAGCTTTAAAATTCCTTTAAGAAGAGATACTTCAGAGTAATTTATGGAAGTGACTTATGGTGATCCTCAGCTGCTTTCAAGGGGTTTGCAAGGGAAAAGAAAAAAAAAAAAAAAAAAGAAAAAAAAAGAAAAATTATAAAAGCATTAAATTCGTTTGTGTAGCACGNCATGAAAACAGAAGACCTGGTGGGTGACTTCTCCGACCTCCTGGCGGAGATGGCGAAATCCCAGTTTGACTCCCTGCCTCCACCACCTTGCCTCTCCCCATCTTTGCCGCAGGCTGCGGCGAGCAGTCCGGAGCTCGGCCATATCGCTGTCCTGTCTATCGAGGAGCTGGAGAAAGGAGCGTTTGATGGGAAACCACTTCCTTTCTTGGACTCACCCGAGTTTACCATTGATCTTGGTGGCTTGGCTTGTAACCAGGCCACAGACCAAAAACTCTCTCCTCCGCACCTGGCCGAGAAACGTGGCTACACCGATGCTCATAAAAGTACAAGCGTAGGCAACAAAGGTGAGTATGTAGCAGATGTCCTGGAGAACCCCAGTGCAGCCACCGATGCCGTGGATGGAATCCCATTTCTCCAGCTTGCCAAGAAGGTCTCGGAGCTTCCTTCCCCGCAGGCAGAGGCTCCACCAGCCAAGGAGACCCACAGGGGCAACTCCGGTGCTAGCGATGCTTCATCTTGGGAAGGTGCCTCTAAGGCCACGTCTCCAGAAGCTGCCTGTCACGCCCTGCCCCTGAAGGACAAGACAGCGTCGCCCACGCTGAACAGAGCTGCCAAAGATTCGGTCCTGCAGAAGAAGACCGCGGGTAGCCAGCCTGGCAGCGAGGCTGCTCCTGGCACTGGCAGCCCTGATGGCACCACCGAGGAAGGTCAGCAACCCACCTTGGGGAGGGAGAAAGCCATGCCCGAGGTGAAGGACGGTAGCGCTAATGCCAAGGACCAAAGTGGCAACCCAAGCAAATCCACCGGCCGCCAGCCCAGAGGCGAGGCTACCAGCAACGCCGTGAGACACGGCCACGTGGAGCCGAGCAAGGCCACCGGCAAGCTTCACCCCAAGAGGAGGAAAGAGCACAAGTCCTTGAGCCACCGGAGCAGCTCCGGCTCCCGGGAGAACATGGAAGGAGATGGGAAGAAGAAAAAAGCCCGTCCCCCGTGCCCGGGGAGGAGCGAGAGCAGCGGTGAGCTCAAACGTGCCGTCTGGAGCAACGAGGAAGCTTCTGGGAGGAGGGAGACGCACTGCAACAAGCTGGTCCCCAAGCCCAAAACGGGCACCCAACTGAAGAAGATGGTCTTGGACACTTACAACCAGAAGAAGGGGGAGCTCCGTCACGCCAACGGGGATGTGAAACGCAGGAAAGCCATTCTGGGGAAGAGCCTCCACCAAGTGTTGGCCAANATCAAAGCATTAAATTCGTTTGTGTAGCACGATTTCTCTGTCTAGCTTAAATGAACTTGCACTGCAGCCTCTGTGAAATAGTTTGCTTTGTGTCTACTAATCTACTTTAATTCACCTGATTTATCATGCAAATGCTAGAACTTTGATGTTGCTGATGATTTTCCTGAACTGAAATTGTAATCGCTTTGGGCAGACTGAATCGTCGAGAGCAATTGCTTTATTGCAGAAGTGCTGAGGTTATAAGGATACTTGCAAATCTCAGACCCTTTTGAGGCTGTGTCTGTGTTATCTTTGTACAAAGTACTTGAAGAGATGAACTTCATTCCGTAGACGTCTTATTCATAAGGTGCAGTACACTGTAGAAAGCAAATTTTATATTTTTCTTTTTTTTTTTTTTTGAAGATTTTGCACAAATAATCCCGTACAATTCATTTAATTGGGGAGCTAAGAGATGATACAATTTAAGGAGAGAAAAAAAAAAAAAAATTAAATTAAGAATCGACTGCCCTATATTTTGACAGCCATCCTCGTGAATTTGTTTCTACATCATCAAGAGAATTAACGAAGCGGCTCTGGGGCCGCCGGAGCCTTTCAGAGGATGCTGCCGCTCTTTGACCACTGTAGACGATGTAACCGGAGGAGAGTCGCCACCGCGAGCAAACTGCACCTTGACACTTGTGACAAACTCTGATTTTTTTTTTTTATTTTTGGGGTTGTTTTTTTTTATTAACGTGTGCGTGTGTTTTCTTTTTGTCTGGGGTTTTGGAGGGGTTTGGTTTTTTTTTTGCCCGACGACAAAACTGTGCCAATTTACCGCGCCGAACCGGTACCGGCCGAGTGCCCTCGACGGTATCACTTCTAAACTATCTTACTGTATTGAGTTAGTGGCTCTATACGTATCCGCTTCTTACTACGCAGTTACTGGTGCTATTCTTCTTTTGTAATGTGAATACAGACTTCCTTGATTAAAAAAATATAAAGAAAAGAAAAGAAAATCAAAGGGAACTGTTAGGAAGTAGCCGTTACCTGTAAAAGAAAACAGAATCATCGTTAAGGTTGGAAAAGACCTCCAAGATCATCAAGGCCAACCGTCTACCCAACATTATCATGAGGAAGCAGGAAAGAAAAATAAAAAAAAAAAATTAAAAAAAGTTTCCAAAAAGCCAACGTTAGGGGGGAAAAAGAATAAATAAAATAATCCTATATGCTGGTACTCCATAGCGTCGAGAAAAGGTTACGTCACCGTTCAACGAGCGCGTTCTACAAGCGAACTTTTGAATCCGGAAAGAAAATCTCAGGTGCAAAAAGAGGACATGGAAGAAAAAAAATTTACTATTGAAATACTCCCAAGTCAAGGAGGTGAAGTAATGCACTGATGTGATATGAACAGTCAGAGTACTTTGCGTCTGTCCTGCAATGATTATTTTTTTTTTTTTTTGGTTTTGTTTTAGATTTAAAAGGAAAAAAAAAAAATTAAAAAATAAAAAAGAGGCTTTATTCTGTTAATATGTATCTTTACGATTCTTTGTATTGTATAAAAAAAAAAATAATAATATTGTAGGTAATTTACCTTGGGTGCAATGTGTTCTGTCAAAAGTTTTTATTTTGATATTTTGTCAGAGAAGCAGAGAGAGAGCAGGAAACGCCGTTTTATGATGTTGTCTGTGTGCTTTTAAAGTGCCTCTTTAATATTGTTAAATAAAAGTCGAGATGAAAATATGGGGTGGTTACTGTAAAATCCTACATGATTAATCTTTTCAAATATATTCCAATATTTTCACAGAAATTCCCTCTCTGCCTGATGTTTGTGGGATGGTTCTGGTTGTGTCCCATACCCCGTGATCCCCTCCTCCCGGGTGCCTCTCCAGCCAAACGATGACGTTTCTCATTGAGAGTTGGACGTTCCGTATGACTTTGTGGTGTCCTCTGTAAAGTGGCTGTGGGAGGATGTTGATGCCGCTGTCACCACCTTGCAATCAGTAGCAAAGCAGTGGAGATTCTCAGTGGTAAAGATGCTCGTGCATCTCCTCTTCCTCGCTGCACCTTGTTCAAGTCCTACTCATGGCCTGAGGGTCTTGTCCTCAGTGGGTAGGAAAGGACCAACATGATGGTGATGGCCGAGTTTGGTCATCTTCAGTTGATAATGGTGATGGCCCAGTTAGGTCACCATCAATTGGTGATGATGATGGCCCAGTTTGGTCATCATCAGTTGGTGATGGCCCAGTTTGGTCATCATCAGTTGGTGATGGGCCAGCTTAGTCATCATCTCTTGATGATGGTGATGGCATAGTTTGGTCGTAGTTAGTTGGTGTTGGTGATGATGGTCCAGCTTGGTCATCATCTATTAGTGATTGTGATGAGCCAGTTTCGTCATCATCAGTTGGTGATGGACCCGTCTGGTCACCATGGATTGATGATGGTGCTGGACCAGTTTGGTCATTGTCAGTTGATAAAAGCAATGGTCCAGTTTGGTCATAAATCTATTGCTGATGGTGATGAGCCAGTCTGGTCACCACTAGTTGGTGATGGTGATGGCCCAGTTTGGTCATCGTCAACGGATGATGGTGATCGCAGTTTGGTGATCATCTATCGATCGATGACGGTGATGAGCCAGTTTGGTCATCCCCAGGTGGCACTGGTGACCACCCAGGCCGGTCGTCATCACTTGGTAACGATGACAGCCCAGTCTGATCATCATCAGTTGATGATGGTGCCGGCCTAGTTTGATCCTCACCAATTTGTCCTCAAGCTGACCTCTGCCGGCACAGCGCTGAGGTCTGGAGGTAGGAGGCTGCCACAAAGCCGGGCATATTATATTCTTTAATTACTGTTGCAATCATAACATTTAAATGCTGTCACTGAGAGATAGCTCCTCACCGCCGGCTAGAATCCTTCCCACTTGGGGCTTGTAACTAAAACTGCAGGATTAATTTGATTAATTGATAGAATTATTTTCCAAACTACTCTTTTGTTTATGGAGGCTTAAAATGCTTGCCGCCCGCACCCTCCTGGTGTGTTGCAGAGTGGAGATAAAGTGGCTGAAAATAATTAGTATGGCTTAATTTAGGGAAAAAAATAACCTCAAAAGACTTTTTTTTTTTTTTCAGAAATTTTAAGGCAGCCCATTTTACTTGGTTTTGGCAGGAGATGCTATGGAGCTGGAAATGGCACTTTTATGTTTTCCCTCTACTGTATTTCACCCGCGAGGCCGAGGAGCGTTTCATGCCTGGTGGTTACCGAAGCCCTCCCACACCTCCAGATTCCTGGAATTTCCTAGGATTTCATTCCCTGGCCACCTGGAAATGACATCCCCTGGATGCCACAGGTTTGCTGCAGGGGATGGGACCCATCCCTGGGGAGATGCCACCATCATCCCCCTGAAGCCTGAAATATATAATTCTTCCCTTTCTCCTTATAAATGAGATTTTTTTTTTCCCCACCATGGTCTCCTCACTGCTCTCGTCCCCCTCCCCCTCCCACAGCTTCAGCACCTGCTGAGCAGGCGGCCCCCCCACCCATCAGCTCCCAGTTTGCCGAGTCCCGCGTTATCCAGCAGCGCTTGTCACTTGGAAGATTGTAGGTCCCCATCGACATCATTCCAGCCAGGAAGGCAAAGCCGAGCGGCTTCTCCGGGCTGCGGATTAACTCGCTGCTCAGTGGGTGCCAGCGGCACCGGGGGAGCACCCCTGGGGTTCCCAGGGACGCATCCCACTGGGATACACTATCCTTGGCCCTAATCCACACCTTCTGCAGATGGGGACAACCCTGCGGCCGGACCCGGGGTGGCTGGGTCTGACTGGGGGGTGCCTGACATTGCACGGAGCCTCGTAGGGAATTTCTCAGCTTCTTGCCACCACCCTCAGTTTTCCTCAAGCTGCTGCTTGCTCTTTAACCCCACCCCCCCACACACTCAGATCTCACCAGCCTTTCTTTTCTGCTGCACCCCCAAGTTTCTGAGCTGGCCGTGCTTTAAGCCTCTCCACGAAGCCCGGAGGATAACGGGATCCACCATGGTTGTCATGCTGCTAGCAGGGGCTAAAGATTTCTTTCGGTTTTTTTTTTTTTTGGCTCTTGAGTCAAATCCAGCCCGTTCCTGGCACAGCAGGAATTTAAACCCCAGCTCTCACGTCCCCCAGGCCATATGTGCCTGACAGGGACGCTCCTGCATCCCTGACGCTAAATTGGCTTCGGAAACGCTGAGTCTGGGGCCAGCAGCTTTGGGGAAGCTGGGGAAATAACCCAGGAGCGATGCACCCAGGCAGGGGCTGCTGTCCTGCCAGCAGCGATGCCCCAGTTTCGCTGCCCGACAGCCTGAGATGGGAATATGGGTTCTGTTGGGAGTTAAAGCATCGTCTCTCTAGTGGAAAAATCAATGGGAGGGGTGTAAAAATAATCACTGAGAAATCCCAGCCTTGAATTTGGGGCGTGGGGGCTGCTCATCCACACGTTCCCGTCGGGCTTCGGTAACATCGTTTTGCGTCATTTGTTTTAACGAAAAAAAAACAACGAAAACAAAACCAACCCTCTTCGCGTTGCCTCCGCAACTCCCGGGAGCCCTGGATCCTGCGGCACCAGCTCTACGCGGGACGTGCCCAAGCAGCGGAGGGACGTGCCCAAGCTGTGCCCGAGCGGTGCCCAAGCAGCGGAGGGAGGTGCCCAAGCCACGGAGGGCCCCAGGCTGCTGGCAGGTGACAAGTGGCACCTAGGGCCAGGTTCTCCTGCCAGTAGGTGGCAGGGCCCTTCCGCAGCGCAGCCAACACCGGGCAGCCAGATGCCATCCCTTTCCTCTTGGGACAAAAGGGACAAAAAAACAAAACCAAACCCAAACGTGACTTTTTGCAGCTGGAAAGAGCTGTTTGTGCAGCTCTGGCAGAGCCCTGCCAGGGGATGGGGCCACCATCTGGGGCCACCCACGGACCCGCGGGCACCCAGGCCCCCCTCGGGGTGCTCAGCGCAGCACCCAGCACCTTCAGCACCCATCCCCTCGCTGGTGAAATACGGCCGAGGCTTTAATTTTTTTTTTTATTTTTTTATTTTCCATTTACATTCCTGCGCCGACACCTCCTCTCCCCGCGTCTCTAATAATATCCCCCCCAGATTAATTGGCACTAATACAAATGTACACAGCGCCATAAAAAGATGTCACCTCGCTCACAATGGGGGAAACGGCTGCTCGCACATTATCTCTGCTCTGCAGGCGTGTAATTCACTCCTCGGGAAAAAACACGCTATTTATTCTGTTACCCTATAACAATCTCTCTGCAAACACAACGGGATCGGGGAAGGGGAGGGGGGAAATTAAAAAAAAAAAATAAAAAAAATTTAAAAATTTAAAAATAAATGACACCCGGCCACGCCGCTGTTGTCGGTTGTCCCCAGGAAGGGGCAACCCCTGGGTCCCCCGCACGGCGAGGTGGGATGATGGGACAGGGAGATGTGGGTTTGGGGGATGTTCCCACACCAGGGATCTAGCTCTTGGTTGATGCCACTGCAAATTTGCAGATTCTCAGGGCCGGGAGAGGAGTAGGGGGGGGATCTAAGAGGCTTTGGGACGGTGCCAAAAAGCTAATTAAAAGGACACTGGCAAGGAATGTGCAAGGGGAAGAACTGCAACCTGTTTCCTCCTCGGTGTACACCCCTGTTTGGCACCTTCTGGATCCGTCGAGGCTTTTTTGGCTTCTTATGGAGATGAAGCCCCCTCAGGAGTGTGACAGCGCCAGGATTTGTCCCCTCCAGGGACGCTATCGCCGCTTCTTCTAGCACCAAAATGCTGGGAACGGCCGGTATCTCCCTGCTCCGTTTTGAGGAGAGGAAATTTGGGCCGCCTGTTTTGTGTCCGCTCGCCCCCAGGTCCACACAAATTAATGGGGTTGCATTTAATTAAATGGTTGGGCTAATTGTCTCGGCGTAAGCAAACACGCCGGGCCAATAACCGGGGTGCCGATGGGAGACGCCGCGAACGTGTCGGAGGAACTGCTGGATCTCCAGCCCTGCACTGGCCCCCAAAACACCTGTGGTCATGCTGGGAAGGGGCTGGAGACCCCCCAAAAAACCATCCCTCCCTCACCCAGGCCCTGATGGAGTCAGAACCCATCACGGTTGACACAAAGCAGAGGCCGCTCAACTCTCCTCGGGCCGGACACTGAAACCATCGCGGCGGCGGGGAAAGGCAAGGAGAAAGCTCTAGAAGCAGAGCTGCCTGCCCTGGGGTGGGATGGTCTCCAGGAAGGCTGCGATTCGGGGCCAAATGAGGTGAAAAAATATTGTCAGGATCGTTTTGAGAGGTGGCCAGACAAGTGCTGGGGGGGCAAAACCGTGTCCTCAGCAGCATCTCCCTCCCTCAATGGCTTTTTTTCTTTTTCTCCCCTGGAACTCTTCTTAATTCCTAACTTAATTTCTTTTGACATCCTCATTGCCGGCTTGACCTCTTTACTGGAATCATGTGCTGCTTAAAACTCATTATCCCACCATTGGAACAGGAAGTTAATTAAAAACCCTTTAAAGAAAGAAAAAGAGAAATAGTAAAAAAAAAAAAAAGTCCAGGGATAGATGGAGAAATGGAGAAGGGATGTGGCCAAGCTCCGTGTTCTGTCGCCGCTACACATCTGCTCCCCAAATGATCCAAAAATCACATCACTATTTGGGGAGCACCAGCTCTCCCCACCGGCAGCGCTCCCCCCGCCCCATGGAAGGGTTTTGGGGGGCCCCATAGGAGGCTTTGAGGACCTCCAAAGGGTGGTTTGGGACCCTGGTGGGGGGGAACTGAGACCCAGGAAGAGGAGCTTAGTAGCCCCATGGGAGTTTAAGATCTTCCAGAGGGGATATGAGAGTGCAAAGGACAATTGGTACCCCAAAAGGGGGTTCGGGGATAACAAAGGAAGGGTTGTGGTCTCAAAGGAGGGGTTTGGAACCCTACAAGAGGGTAGGGGTCCAAAGGGAGGGGCTTGGGGACCCCAAGAGGGGGCTTGAGTCCCGAAGGAGTGGGTTCAGAACCCCAAAGGAGAGTTAGAGACCCTAAAGGGGAAGTTGAGGACATACAGGAGGGACTTGGGGACCTCAAAGGGTGGGAGTTGGGCACATGCAGGAAGGGCTTGGGGATCCCAAGGAGGGGTACACCCCCAAAGGGGGTGGGGGTCTGGCAGCCTCACGGGGAGCGTAGGGACCTCAGAATAGGTCTGGGGACACGTGTGAGGCTTCGGGAACCCCGAGGCGGGGCGGTGGGGGGCACGGTCACTGCACCC
>VWZK01017481.1:19630-32326 GCA_013396935.1 Baryphthengus martii | reverse complement strand
CGGGGGGGGGGGGGGGGGGGGGGGGGGGGGGTGTGAGGGAGGGACGAAGGCACCGTCATATTTTTGCACGCGGATTTTCTCTAATTGCTATTAGATGGTGTTAGATAAGCCAGCGCCATCTGCGCGCTCTTAAACCTCTTGATGGGTTGGGTTGAGTTGAGTTGAGTTGTCGGGGGTTTTTCTTTGTCGTTTTTTTTTGGTTTTGGTTTTTTTTTTTGCCTTTCCTCTTTTGCAAGCTCAGCTGCTCCCTCCGCGGTGACATGAGACCCGGCGTGGTCACGGTGCCAGGCCTGAGGGGTCGTGGTGCCGGCCGGACTGTGGGATTCATTCTTGCCGGGAGCTTGGAAAAATTGCGTTTCTTGTCGAGATGACAGTGGCCAACCCGGCTTCTATTTTTAGCGTCGGCGCGGTGAGCCGGTGGCATGGGATGCTCCCGGCACGCCTCCCGCCCGCTCCTCTCCCGCTCCCTTTGCTCGCTGAGCTGCTCCTTCGGTCCATGCAGGTGACTAAGCGCCTCTACTTTCTTTTTTTTTTTGTTGTGGTTTTTTTTTTTTCCCCTTTCACCTCCTGTTCTTTTGCTGCTGCACATTTCTGTATTTCTATCACTCGCCAGCCTCCGTGCCTCAGTTTCCCCATCCACACCAGCTGTGGAAGGGCAGTTCCAGGTCAGGGTGGGCTGTGGGGTGTCTGGGGAGGTGTTACCTCAAGCTGCTCCGCAGAATGGGGAGGGTTTGCTGCCTGCTGCTCCCCAGGGATGCGCTGGGTGCAGACAAGGCCTCCAGCTCCACTCCCAAAACCGGTATTTTCTGCACCTCCCTTGGGGTTGCCTCAGCGTCGCAGCCCCCCTCCACCCAGTGCCCCGCTCCCGGCATCCCGAGGGTGCCATCGCCGTGTCCCACGTCTGCTACACCCACGGGCGCTGCCTGCCAACCTGCCAACCCCTCCCCTCTTGTGCAAACACTCCCCCTCCCCCCGAGGCATTTGCCAGCCCTGACTTGGTGGCATCCCGAAGCGATGGCAGCGGTGCAAGAGGCAAAGCCGTGTGGCACGTCTGCCCCCGCAGCGGCTCTGCCCATCCCAGCTGCCGCTGACTTCTTGGGATGTGGCATCCAGGGATGTGAGAGCCCATCGGGGTCCCCACGGGGTGGGATGGGACAGGGGGGTGACGCTGGCGACGCTGCGGTGCGAGTGGGAGTTCTACCAGCCACCGCCCATCTCCTGGGTGATCTCTCCTTGTTGTCACCGGCCGTTTCCCACCGGTAACTTGGCAGTGTCACGGGGAAGCCACGGTGCAGGGTTCGGACCAGCCGTGGGTGATGCTGGAAGAAGTTTCTCTCCTCTTCCGTGGCCAGTGGTCCAGGCGTGAGCATCGCTGTGGGCCCCACGTCTGGGAAGGGGAGTTGGCGCCGTCCTTGGTNGGCCGCTTCCAGGGCCCGTGGGCGCTGGGGTTGGGTCGCTTTTGTGTCTGCTGCCGCTCTTCCGCCTCCCAGACCCCTGGAGGGGACACCCCCTCGCGT
This sequence comes from Baryphthengus martii, assembly GCA_013396935.1. NCBI lineage: Eukaryota > Metazoa > Chordata > Aves > Coraciiformes > Momotidae > Baryphthengus > Baryphthengus martii. The sequence continues at coordinate 30,809 of VWZK01017481.1, read as the reverse complement.
CATTCCCCTCCCCGGGCACCCCGAGCGGAGTTGCGGTGACGCTCGCGCCGCGGGGACCGTCCCCGGCGTCCCACGCTGGAACGGGGAAAGCACCTCCGGCTGGGATTTACGGCTCCGGATCCGAACTGGAGCGGTTGGGCAAGGGCTTATTTTCTGTCGTGAATCATGAGGCCACCTAACGAGCTGCAGGTTCCCCTTTCGCCAAGTTGCGAGGCGGCCAACTCGGCAATCAGGGCTCGGGAAGAAAGCGATCCTTTCCCCACGGCTGTTGCAGCAGATTGCGCAAGGAGATAGTGCCACGGGACGGGTGATCCCGCGGTTCCTCAAGAGGGGTAGCCCCGTCCCACCTCGGGGACCCGTCGGAGCCACCCGGCGATGGCAGCGTCACCAGAGAGCCGAGTCCTCCGGTGTCGCCGTGTCCGCCATCCACAGCATCCTTGGGGGACCTCGCGCCACGCGACGCTCCCAGCCCTGGGTCGGCCGTGGGGTCGGTGCCACCAGCATCCCTGGGAAAGGAAGGGACAACGCTGCCCAAAGCGGAGTCTGGCACAGTTTGGGGATGGAACTGCTGTGTCCTGAGGGATTTAGGGTCAAATACATCCATTCTGGGCAAAGGAAGAGGATGTTTCCATACATCTTGTCCATCCTGCTGCAAAAAACTCTGCGATTTGCCTTGGAAAACGCCAGCTGGGGCGACGCTGCGGAGACAAAACCAGCCCAGACCTTTCCCAACTGCACAGCCGGAGGCGGCACAGCCAGCGAGGTGTCAGTGGGATGAGCACCGGTTGGAAAACCTGGGGCTTTTAAGATTATTTAAGAAGAAAAAGCGGAAAAGGCCTCTCTTCCAGCCCCGTGTCGCGCTCTGGCCCCGCGAATCTAATGGCTCTGCCTGGGATGTGGATTTTTCTTGCTGGAGGGAGAAGAAATCAGCTCCCTCCTCTTGGAGAAGAGCCGGAATGGGAGCAGGAGGCCAATATATCTTTGTTTTGTTTTTTTTTAATGCGACACGTCCCATGACTGTTTTTGTTGCCTGACTCAGGGCTTTTGGCCGCTCCGCCTTGGCCAGGCTGCCGTCCCGCTGCTTCTTTTATCAGGAAAAGTTCAAGTGTTTCGGGGGGTAATACAGTTCCCTCTTCCGATGGCTGCCCGGCAAAGGCTCCGCATTGTTCCTGCAGCAACATGTTTTTTCGGAAGGGATGAAATGCCGAAAGGAATGTAACTGCTGACCTTGGGCTGCAGTGGGGTTAAGGAGTGTGTGCCTATGAGTCACTCCAGATAAGCGCCTTCCACGGCTTTTTTTCTTTTTTTTCTTCCCTCCAAAATAATTCTTTATCTCCCCTTTCTCACATCAACATATTTTCTTGACATCTCCCAGTTGATAGCGCGTGGAGGAAATGTGCTCCTCTAATTTGTTCATCTGATGAAATATAGATGCATTGTTTTCTCTCGTCCTTGGCCATCCGAGGGTCGTGGCCCCACGCCCGGCGTGTTGGGGATGCTCGGCGTGGTCGGTGCCCGGGGATTTGGGAATGGTCTGGGAGGTTGGTACTCAGGACTTTGGGGATGCGCCTTGGGGTCAGTGCCTGGGGTTTTGGGGATGATTGGTGGGATCTGTCTGGAGATGCACCTCAGGGTCAGTGCCTGGGGTTTTAGGGATGCACCTCAGAGTCAGTGCCCAGGGATGCACCTTGGAGTTCGCGCCCAGGGCTTCGGGGATGCGTTTTGAGATCAATGCCTGGGGTTGTGGGGATGTTTGACGGGGTTGGTGTCCAGGGATGCACCTCAGGGTCAGTGTCTAGGGTTTTGGAAATACTCAGCAAGGTTGGTGCCCAGAGNCCGTCCTCCACCAGCCACAGGACGTCACGACCGTCCCATACGGGCCCGTCCTGCGAGCCCGTTTTGGGCACCCCGTTTGGGGTGTATCTCCAGGGCGGCCTTTTCCAGCCATCCCCATCTCTGCACGGAGCAGGGTGCTGCGCGCGGGATGCTCCGAGGACGAGCATCGGGGCTGTGCGTGGGGCACCCGGCAGCACGGCCAAACCTGTTCTGCCGAGAGCCGGGGCTGGTGCGCNGAGGATGTTTCCACACATCTTGTCCATCCTGCTGCAAAAAACTCTGCGATTTGCCTTGGAAAACGCCAGCTGGGGCGACGCTGCGGAGACAAAACCAGCCCAGACCTTTCCCAACTGCACAGCCGGAGGCGGCACAGCCAGCGAGGTGTCAGTGGGATGAGCACCGGTTGGAAAACCTGGGGCTTTTAAGATTATTTAAGAAGAAAAAGCGGAAAAGGCCTCTCTTCCAGCCCCGTGTCGCGCTCTGGCCCCGCGAATCTAATGGCTCTGCCTGGGATGTGGATTTTTCTTGCTGGAGGGAGAAGAAATCAGCTCCCTCCTCTTGGAGAAGAGCCGGAATGGGAGCAGGAGGCCAATATATCTTTGTTTTGTTTTTTTTTTAATGCGACACGTCCCATGACTGTTTTTGTTGCCTGACTCAGGGCTTTTGGCCGCTCCGCCTTGGCCAGGCTGCCGTCCCGCTGCTTCTTTTATCAGGAAAAGTTCAAGTGTTTCGGGGGGTAATACAGTTCCCTCTTCCGATGGCTGCCCGGCAAAGGCTCCGCATTGTTCCTGCAGCAACATGTTTTTTCGGAAGGGATGAAATGCCGAAAGGAATGTAACTGCTGACCTTGGGCTGCAGTGGGGTTAAGGAGTGTGTGCCTATGAGTCACTCCAGATAAGCGCCTTCCACGGCTTTTTTTCTTTTTTTTCTTCCCTCCAAAATAATTCTTTATCTCCCCTTTCTCACATCAACATATTTTCTTGACATCTCCCAGTTGATAGCGCGTGGAGGAAATGTGCTCCTCTAATTTGTTCATCTGATGAAATATAGATGCATTGTTTTCTCTCGTCCTTGGCCATCCGAGGGTCGTGGCCCCACGCCCGGCGTGTTGGGGATGCTCGGCGTGGTCGGTGCCCGGGGATTTGGGAATGGTCTGGGAGGTTGGTACTCAGGACTTTGGGGATGCGCCTTGGGGTCAGTGCCTGGGGTTTTGGGGATGATTGGTGGGATCTGTCTGGAGATGCACCTCAGGGTCAGTGCCTGGGGTTTTAGGGATGCACCTCAGAGTCAGTGCCCAGGGATGCACCTTGGAGTTCGCGCCCAGGGCTTCGGGGATGCGTTTTGAGATCAATGCCTGGGGTTGTGGGGATGTTTGACGGGGTTGGTGTCCAGGGATGCACCTCAGGGTCAGTGTCTAGGGTTTTGGAAATACTCAGCAAGGTTGGTGCCCAGAGTTGTACCTTGGAGTCAATACCCGGAGCTTTGGGGATGCGCCTCAGGGTCAGTGCCTGGGGTTTTGGGGGTACATCTCAGTGCCTGAGGTTTTGGGGATGCTCAGCAAGGTTGGTGCCCAGGGATGCACGTCGAAGTCAATACCCAGGGCTTTGGAGATGCGCCTCAGAGTCAGTGCCCAGGTTTTTGGGGATGCTCGGTGGGATTAGTGCCTGGGGCTTTGGGGATGCGCCTTGGGATCATTACCCAGAGCTTTGAGGATGCACCTCATGGTTAGTGCCCGGGGTTCGGAGTTGGTACCCAGGGTCCACAGGGCTTTGGGGATGCACCTGGAGCTCGGTACCCGGAAGAGGAGAGCATCACCCTGCGCATCACCAGCTCAGGGGAATACAGGGAAGAAAATCTGCTTTTCACTTTCCCCTCCTATACTCCGCCGGGAAGTTTGGCCGCTCGCTCGCTTCTCCGTCTCCCAGCCGAGGCCTCTCATGCTACTTCCAGCTCCTATGATAATGCGGAAAGTTGAACTGGCCCCATTACTGCGCTGCGATGGTTGCCTTGATAACGCCCCGATAATGGCAGCGATAGCGGCAGCTCGGTAGCCAATGGCTCTGCCGCTCCTCCCATTAACATTCCCCACCACGGACCGGCTCGGAGCTGCCTATCTGCTCTCCATTTCCACTCCTCCGCTAGATAAGAATGGAAATACTGACTTCATAGCTCACTGATTAAAGTGTCTGGATTTCTTGATAATACACAGATAAATTATGTTTTTCAAAAAGAAGGTAGGGAAGGGAGTGCGAGGGGAGGGAAAAACCTCCAGTCCATTTTTTATTATTATATTTTATTATTTTTTTTTCCCTTTCCTCTTTCTGGCCGTGCCCTGCGCGTTGGGATTTTTCTGCTCCAAAATGCCCTCTCCAGCTTGTGCCCAGGGTTGGCAGTGGTATCCTGGGGGATGTGGGGGTCGTGGCGGGCAAAGAATTTTGGGGAGTCACGTGGATGGGGTGTATTTCACACGTGGACACATCCCAGTGCTGGGATGGAGATACTGTGTTCGGATACCAGGGAAGCGCTGGCATCGCGGGGACGTTCGGCTTCGCCAGCTGCAGGGATGCCACACGGCAGCGACGCGCGGTTGGGATCCCGATGCCGGCTGCGGCATCTCCGCTGGGCTCTGGCTGTGCCCAGGGACCAGCAGCCAACTGGTGGGGCCCAGAGATGCTCAGGAAGCATCTCCAGCCTGAGCCTCACTGGTTTTGCCGTAGGATGCCGCCCGGTCCCGTGGGATGCTGCTCGGTCCCATGTGATGCTTTGCAGCCGGCCTCATCCCACTGGCCGCATCCAGGCTTAAAGATTATACTGGAGTTTCCTCACTCATCCCCATGGGAGCGAATGGGGCTTTTCAGGCTTTTTGGTTCCTTGCACTGGAAGAGGTATCACCTGCAAGAATCTAAGTTTGTTTCATCTAAATATAAAGCTAAAGAGCAAACAGTATAAAGTTCATTTTTTAATGTGCTGCCCCATTCCAGTTGGGCTGCTCTCTTTATAAGTTGTTTTTTTTTTAGGGGAACTGTGATAAAAAGTGGTGATAAAGCCAGGACTGTTTTGTGTAGGAGTCGGTATCTGCGTTATCTATCTCCCTTTTTCACTCTCCGAGCAGCTCTGTTGTTTTTTACTCTTATCTCGCTCCACCAAAATGCCAAGAACAGGAAAAAAAAAAAAAAAAGAAAGAAAAAAAAAAATAGGCAGCGCAGGCACGCGGGTCTGTACGGAGCAAACTGGGCGTCAGGCACAAACGGCCGTGCTACTGGGAGCTGGAGGAAGAGGAGAGTTGGGGGTGCTGGGTTAAGGTGCTGGAGGGGCTGTGGTACTTGTGCTGGACCAGCAAAAGGGGTGGCTCTGGCAGTAGGGGTTTGGGGACAGAGCTGTCCCAGCAGCCCCTGGTGACCTTCATCTGCCAGGCCTGGTGCCAGCAGCTCACCCTGCTTCTTGCAGATGGGCCACCCAGCTGTGTTGTACCCTCTTAGGGTCCTTTTCTGCTCCTGGAGCACCCCCCAGCCCCTGCTTGTTAGAGACCTGGAAGTGCTCCTGGAGGGCACTGGGCACACTGTGGGGCTGGGAGCAGCAGGGACACCCCAGCCTGAGCATCTTCGGTGATGAGTCTGGTGGCCTTCTGGGCCACGTCCACCATCAGCGTTGTCCTCATCCCTCCATCCTTCTCCTCACCTGGTGCTATTGTGGACTGAAAGTCCCAGGGTTGAGGCTGCAATCTTTCCCAGTTCCCATCAGAGCAGCGGGCTGGACCCGGCAGGACCTGAAACCGCTTCCCACGGGGAGGGGAACGGCTCCGGAGCAGCATCTCCAGGGTAATTTGTCGCTAGATTAGCACAGAGCTTGACCTCTGGCCTCGCCGTCACCTGGTATCGATGAGCTTGGTGGGGCTGGGCCGCCCAGCAGGCATCATCCTCCCGCTACCAGCTCTTCCCAGCTGGAACCACTTTAGTCCAGGTGGGAGAAAAAGTATCAGAATTGAGGGATTTTTCACCCCAAAAAACTGCATTTGACCAGAAGTAGCAAAGGTACCTGGTGAAGGAGCAGCGGTGGCAACGAGCCTTGCACGCTGATCCTGCCTTGCATGCCGATCCCGCCTTGCACGTCAGTCCCACCTTGCACACTCGTGCATATTTGGAGCCTGAGCTTCATAGATGGAGGTTTTTCCTTCCGTATTATTAGGATCTCCAGCTGCTCCTCCGCCCCAGACTCACACCACGCCACCTGGATCGGCGTGGGGTTAAACATCTCAAACTGCTCTTGGATGGGGACTGGGGTGGAGAACACCCTTGGGTCTCCTCAGTGAGGACCTGCCCCTCTCTGCTGGCTGCAGAGAGACCCCACCAGCTGCCTCAGTTTCCCCCACCATGCTTTGAACATCTCCTCTCACCGGCCACGAAAGCAGGACCGCGTTAAGCATCTCACCCCTTTCTCCGGGAGCGATCTGCTCCCATCCATCCGACGCGGCGGGGCCGGCTCTGTGAGACTCTTTCCTCTCTCCAAAAAAAAAATCTATCAGGGCGTTATCGACCCATCTGAAACGTAAAGTCACTTCATTGTCATTGTCCCCGTATTTTCTTCCTCGTTCCTTTCCCTTCTGCGTGTGTGTGTGTGTGTGTACGCGTCCCACCCCCACCCCTTGTCCCCGCGCCGCTGGTTGATAGGACGCGGGGCTCTCTCGCTATTAAGTATTAGTAATCGCGGCCCCTGAAGTGAAACAATCTCCTGTAATCTATCAGCGGTTTATCGGTGCTATCGGAGCGCCGGGAATGGCTGGGCTCGGCGCTGGCGCCATGCTCGCCCGCTGATAAAGTTACAGAGTTCAGCCGGTGATGAATGTTAAGTAACTGCACCCCGCGCAGATAGGAGATGGACTTGGCAGGGGGAGCAGCTCCGGCTGAAACCAATCTCTCCCCTATCAGCAGGACGGCTTTTTCTCAGGCTCGGCTTCGGCCCTGGATTTTTGTTTTTTTTTTTATTTTATTTTTTTTCTTTTTATTTCCCCTCCATGGTCCCCAGTTTGGAGCTCCTAAGCGGGGCGGTGCTGCCCCGGATCGGGGATGGAGGGTTTGGATGCTGGGTCGATGGGGTCTTTTGTGTTGGAGTGGGGATGCCAGTTGGGGTGTGTTTTTGTGGCGGTTGGGGTGCTGTGGAGTGTGGATAGGAGCGTTTTTTCCCCTCAGTCATTAATTGCAGCATCTCCCCCCCCAATCATTAATTGCAGTGTTTCCTCCCTCCCCCTCAATCATTAATTGCATCATCCCCCCCAATCATTAATTGCAGCATCTTCACCCCTCCATCATTAATTGCAGCGTCCCCCCGCGAACACCCCCAGCATCATCCCCCTCAAAGAGTAATCACAGCACCCCCCACCACCTCTATTCCCCCAATAAAAAGAAATAACGAATTTAATTTAATTACAAATAACNCATTCCCCCACTATCCTTTATTCCCCTCCTGGACAAATTAGGTCCAAACACTTTTAAAAATTAGGTCTAAATACATTTTAAAATTAGGTCTGAACACTAAATTAGGCCTAAATACTTTATAAATTTAATAATAAGTGATTATAAATACCCCCTATAAGCAATCACAGCAACCCCCACTGTCCTTTACTCCTCTCCTGGACAGGCCTCCTTAGGCCTAAATACTTTATAAATTCAATTATAAATTATTATAAATCCCCCCACCCCAGCAATCATAGCATCCCCACCACCACCTCCATTCCCCCACTCGCCTTTTATTCCCCTCCTGGATAAAATCACCATAATTTAGTAAGTTATTGTAAATACATTAAATCCCCCCTTCCACCTACCAACTCCTCAGATATTTTATTTTTTTTATTCCTTCCCCGTTTAACTCGAAGCACTGCGGGAAGGGTCGGGGTGAGTTTTATCTGGGGGTGATGGAGAAGGGCCCCAAATTATAGATAGGTACCGCTGGGGCCGGTCCCAGCCGCTATCGCCTCCGTGCACCGGGCTGATACTTCACAGGCCGGTATCTCCGAGGGGAGCCCGGCCCTGGGATGCTGCAGCCGAGCTGATAGGAGAGAGGGTTGATTTGTGCTCCAAAAAAAGTCCCGTTTTCCACCAAAACGGGGTCCACTTGTTTTGAGGGAGCGTGGTGGTGTAATATTAGATCCCAGCAGCATCAACCAAAAGGGGGAGGGGGAAAAAAAAAAAGAGAACTGGGTGGTTAACGTGATGTTTGAGGATCGGCGTCATTTCCCGGCCACCGAAACCTCATTTGCCCTCGGCTGTGGCTCTTGGCATTCCCAATCCCCTCGGAGAACGGGCTCGGGGGCACGCGAGGTCATCGGGCAAAGCAAACATCAGTACCTACCGGGGAGGGGGGGGAGAAAAAAAATATTGGGTGAGAAAAGGCAGGCTGGTGTCCCATCAGATACGGGCAGCTTTTGGATTTGCAGCCCAGGTTGGTTGCTCTCTGGTTGCCGCGGGGCTGCCGTGGCACAACCCCGCTACGAGACCCTGGGGAATCCCCGGGCTGTGCCCAGATCCGTGAAGGAACAGGAGCGGCCGTGACCCTCTCCGAGGGGATATTTCCCCAGGGAATAGCAAGCCCTGCGCCCCTTCCTGCAGCCCTTTGCTGGTGACTGTGTAATTGGGGGGGAAAGGAGGTTTAGGGGCCGCGGGGCCGCCCCAAGGAGGTGACGCTTGAGCCGGTTGCCCCTCATCTCGATGCTGAGGTGATGATTGAGCATCATGGTGATGCTTCACGTGCCCCAAGGTCCAGTGGGGACCGTCACCCGGCTGCTTTGGGGCTTATCGAGTTATGATGGTGATTATTGTGGTTTATTTTTAATTGGGAGATGGATCCGGGGCCAGCACGCAGGGTAAGAAGGAGCTGAGAGGATGAAGAAGAGAACCCCCCATCGTCCTGCCCGTGTGGTGCCACCAAGCCTGGCAGAGCTGAGGACATCCCTTGAGTCCCCCCCATGCCAGAAGGAGGTGACACCAAGGAGCTCAGCACTCTGAGGACTCGCTGCTCCCTGGCTCCAGAGCCCTGCCAGGGGCTCAGCACCTGCCCAGCCTTTTTATTTTTAAAAATACCAATTTTTTTGGAGTCGAAGCAAAGAAAAGCCGGACAACGAAGGCTGGTTGCAGTCAGCCCGCACGTGGTTTTTGGTCCAGCTCCCGCTTTCCACCACAGGGACTCCTCCTCCTCCTCTTCCTCCTCCTCCTCCTCCTCCTCCTCCTCCTTCTCCTCCCTGCTCCAGAGCTGGTGGGAAAGTCTGGGGCTGTTGCTATTTTCTATCTGTTATCGAGGCCTCTTATCGCTTTGCTCTTGTCTGCGTGCCGGCTTTCGGAGCGTCCAGGGTCTCGTTTTTGGCAACCAGGAGACATCTCCCCTCCTTTTTTGAATTTTTTTTTTTCCCCCTTGTATTATTTCTCCTTTTATTTAATTTATCGGCTAATCGTTGAGAATCAAGAAAAGGGTTTCTTGTTCCTGCGCTGGGAGGACTTTAATTTGTGGGAAATGATCCAATCATTACCTGGGTAACGATGGGTTTTCCTGCCGCTGGGAAAACCCTGGGAATGCCGAGTCCCACATCCCCTGCGCCACACGGGTGACCTGGGCACGTCGCCTCCGCTTCTGGCAAGTTTTTACAATCGCTGTATTTTATTTTGGTTTTGGTTTTTTTTTTTTAAAAAAAAAAAAAAGAAAAAGCAATCCTTCCTTGTTATCAAAAAAAAAAAAAGAGGGAGAAGAGTTAATCGTCGAAGCGGAGTATCTTGGAAAGGAGCATTTTTTGGCTCTTCCCCTCTCTGTAAAGCCAGCCTCAGTAATTCAGTTTTAAAGCATGAAAAAAGGGAGTTGATGAAATTCCACTATCAGCACCGAACCAATATGCAAAATATCTCGCCAAAAATCAAATAGCTATTATGTTTTCATTTCCATTTCAGCGTATTTGCTTAATGAAGAATAGACAGATCAGGCAAGCCGAGGGAGGCTGCGTGCGGTGATAACTGTGCAGGGCTTCCAGCAATCCCGGAGAAGTGACGCTCCGCTCCCTGCTCCGCTCCCTGCTCCGCTCCCTCTCCCTTTTCTTTTTTTCCCCCCCCACCTTTTTTTTTATTTATTTATTTTTAAGCTCTTCACTAGTTCATTTAACCCACCCAGCCGGGAAGGCCGGGGCCAGAGCATCCCCTGGGGATGGATAGATGTGTTGGGCGTGGGATGCTGGGGTTTGACAGGATGGGTGCTGGGGCGTACCTAGAGGCTGTGGGGACGTGATGCTGGCATGCGTGGGCCATGGTGACACGATGCCAGGGGTTTGTGGTGACACGGTGCTGGGATGCACCCAGAGGCTGTGGTGACACGGTGCTGGGATGCACCCAGAGGCTGTGGTGACACGATGCCAGGGGTTGTGGTGACGCGGTGCTGTGGTGCACCCAGAGGCTGTGGTGACGCGATGCCAGGGGCTGTGGTGACACTGCCAGGGGCTATGGTGACATGGTACTGGGTTGCAACCAGAGGCCACGGTATCAGAGGCCTGTGGTGACACAGGTGCCAGTGGCCGTGGTGACATGGTGTTGGGATGCACCCAGGGGCCCTGGTGACACGGTGCCAGGGGCCCTGGTGACACGGTGCCAGGGTCTGTGGTGACACAGTGCTGAGGTGCACCCAGGGGCTATGTGACACAGTGCCAGGATGTATCCAAGGACCACGGTGACATAGTGCGGGATGCTCTTGGCCACCCGTCATCCCCACAGCCCCTCGGTGATGCCGTGGTACCCAAACCCCGACTTTTATGCGATTCCATTTCTAGGGGCATCCCCATCTCCCTCCCGGTTCGGGTAGGATGTGGGTGGTCTGGGCACCCCTGGCTGGGTGCCACGCACGGTCCCAGCCCCCTCCGTCCCTCCTGGGCCGCGTCCGTCCCTCCCCGGCCGGGCTGGAGGTGCCAAGGCGCGGAGCAGGCGCGACTCGGGTTAACTTTATCAGAAGCCCAAGAGCCGTGAAGGCGTGAAAGAAGAAATTAGCCTAACAATGTTTCATTTACCGCCAGAGAAACGATTTGTTAGCCGGCGATTGTTTCTGAATTTTATCAGAGCCTTTTTAATTGTGCTGGAACTGAAATTAGCAGAATTAGAATAAATTGCCTTCCCTTCTCCCGCAGCCTCTTTATTCACGCTCATTGTTGTCTGCTTTGTATAGATTATGGGCTCTTTGTTCTCCCGCTGTAAATATAGATGCCTGGAGTCAGGGAGAGCAGCTGAGGTCTGCAGACGGTTGGGTCGTCCCCGCGTCGTTCCCGGCGCTCAGCGGGACGGTGCCGGACGGGGCACCGGGCGACCCCCCCGGCCACGGCTTCGCG
>VWZK01017481.1:3145-19323 GCA_013396935.1 Baryphthengus martii | reverse complement strand
CCCCGGCCACGGCTTCGCGCGGCGCGACCCACGTGGGCCGCCGTCGCTCCGCTCTTCCTTCCTTCCTCCCTTTCTTTCTGGATGCTGCGTTGCCGTGGAAACGGCCGGTAGGGCTGGTTAAGGGGGGGGGCTGCTGGGGTGTCCCCTCCACGCACCCCGTTCGCAACCTGCGCCCGCTCCGTGTCTCCGGTGCAGCGTCTTCCTTTGTCCAGGGCTGTGAGCGTTGTAGGGGGAGGCTGTGTCGTGGGTTCCCTGTCACACACGGGGTGCTGGGGACCACGGGGAGCGAGCTCTGGGGTCCCTCATCCCAGTTGGAGGGGTGTTGGGTGAGAAGCGTGGGTGAGCGTGCCCGTGCCCATGGGACATGGGAATCCTGCTTGCTTCCCAGGAAGGTGTGGGATGTCACAATGTCTCAGAGTAGGAGGAACTGGGCATCCCGCAGGGGACATCCCGGAGCAAGATGGGTGGCTCTAAACTCTGCTCCGCAAGTGGACGAGGGACCCCAGGGAGATGCTGGGCTGGCCAAGGAGGGCGTTTCCCGTCCCGTGGGGTGCAGAGCATCTCCTCCAGCATTTCATGGACATCTCCTCTGGCCCCCATGCCCTCAGAAAGGCCTTTTGTCAGCCCCCAAGACTCCGTTTTCCAAACTAGCAACACCCACTGGGTTTCTCCCCACTCCTAACCAGCCCCTCTGTGCTTCGGCAGGTTCCCTGGCAGCGATGGAGGAAGGTGAAGAGGCTCCGACCGGGCAGAAGAGCCCCTCGGAGAGGGAGGGGACCGCTTCGGATCACGAGGGCTCTGCGGAACACGACGCCTCCAGCCCCCCTGGCAGCGAAGGTGAGCCTTGGGGGATGCCCATGGGGGCGGACTGTGCCACTGGGACAACTTTTTGGGCACGCCAGCATCCTGGGCATCATCTCTGCTCAGGGGTGCATGGTGGTAACTAGCAAATGAAGCCTCACACCCACCCATCGAGGGTTGGGGTGTTGGTTAAGCAAGATACACCCCCCACCCCACGGCAGTCTCCCTGGGGTGCTCTGGGCACCCTCCAGCTGATGGTGGGACCCGCTGGGATCAGGTTGACCCAGCGTGATGGCCCAAGGGTGCTGTGTGAGGATGCTGCTTGGCATGGAGGCAGCTGAGCAGGAGCAAATCTCGGCTTGGCCGGGGCCAGTGGGGTGCCCAGGGACGGGGGGGCCACGAGCCGGGCTGCTGGAAACCGGAGGCGGGTTGCTCACCGTGCTGGCTGCTAATGAGCAGTGTCACCCGGTATCCGTTTCAGCCCCTTTCACCCGCCCTGGCGCTGAGCTGCTGGTGGCGGTGGAAGGATGTGGGGTTTCAAAGTGACTCCTTGGGGTGCAAAGTGACACCCCTGGGGTGCAAAATCACATCTCCTGGGGTGCGAAGTGACGCCTCCCCTCTGGGGTGTAAAGTGACTCCTCCAGTGATTCGAAGTGACCCTCAGGGTGCAAAATCTCATCCCTTGGGGTGCGAGGTGACCCCCTCTGGAGTGCCAAATGACTCCCCCTTTGTCTCAAAGTGACCCTCAGGGTGCAAAGTCAGGGCTCTTGGGGTGCAGGATGAACCCCTCCAGGGGTGCAAAGTGACTCCCCAGGGCGCAAAGTGAATCCCCTGGGGTACAAAGACGTGTCCTCGGGGATGCGAAGTGACTCCCTGGGGCTGCAAACTGACTCCCTGGGGTGCAAAGCAGCCACCCAGGCCTCAAGTGCTGTCACCAGCAGGGCTGCAGCTGGAACTGGGAGCACTGGGGGGGAACTGGGGGGCCCGTGGCCGTTGCCGCCTGCTTCCTGCCGCCGCTGCCTGTCGCCTGCCTGCCGCCCAGCGCCGCGCTGCGCCCCACCCCAGAGGTGGCTGCGTTTCAGGGCCGGGCTGAAACAGTCCCCAGATATCCTTTAAGTTCCTTCCTGTGGAGGTTGGGGCAAATCCTAATCAGTTCGTGTTTGCAGTGCCCTTCGAGATAACCGCGGCGGGGCAAGGCTGCCGCCGGCTAATGGAGCCGGCCGGTCCCCACCACCGAGCACCAGTTGCCTTCATCCACTGGCAACCGGCGAGCGAATCGTCCCCCCTAAAAAAGCCCAAGAATAAGGGGTCGGGGTTGGGGAAGGGGAATCCACTCTCCAACTTTGCTCGGCGAGCGGTTCTTTCTCTGCTAGCGGGGGGAACCGGGTTGGGGGGGGTAAGGGAGCCGAGAGCTCGGGCGCGGAGCTGCACCTGGCACTGGTCTGCCTCGATAAAAAGGTGATAGCAGAGATAACGCCGAGCAGCAATAACGGCCACTAAAGCTTTCAGCGCGATGGATAAAAATCGATATGCCAGGCACTTTGATTTATAGCCAAAAATAATAGGACTTTTATACCCGGGTGATTGATTTATTTGATGTTAATCACGCCGCTTATCACCTGTATTAATAATCTCCAATGCCGGTGACGTCACCCTTGGGTGTTCGCCGTGGCGCCGATCGATTGGGCTCCGCGGCTGGTTATCCGCCCGGGACGCCAAGGCAAACATGTACTTTGGGCGCTAATCTTCCAACACTGTCATATGCAGATAGGCCTTATCAGCTCCATCTCCAGCAGCAGTTAATGGAGAAAATAATTGTTATCAAGTTGCTATGAATACGCCACAAATAGAGCCGTGACGGGCGCGGGGCTGAGCCGGGTGACGTGGGGCCCGCGCTGGGGTAGGAGATGCGGCAAAGAGGGGCTTCGGTGGGGTTGGGAGGTGGGTGCTCGCCCCGAGCTGGCCGAGGAAATCCAGTGGGTGGGCTTGGTCGTCCTGGTGGGTCATCCAGTGGAGCGCTGGGGACCCCGCGGGCGGGCAATGGAGGGGTTGGATATGGGGATTTCCAGGGGATTCGCTCCGTGCGCAGCCTCGAGAGTCACCCCCGCTCCCCGTGCGCATCCTGGGCCCGCGGTGTCCCTGCTCTGGTGGTCCCAGCGCCCCTGGGAAGCTGAAGTGCCCTGCACGTGACCTTCTGCCTTCCCTCTCCCGCTGCAGAGTCCAGAGATGCCCCAGAGAGTCCGAAGGAGCCGGAGAAGCTGGATCCTGGAGAAAACTCGCTGGAGGCGGATGCCTGGAATGGGCCAGGTGAGTCCTCAGTGTGTGACCAGTCATCCCACTGCTTCCCAGCAGCCCCCAGGCATTCACAAAAAGCAGCTTGACGTGCACTGGGAGCTGGGCGGGCGGCAAATGCCAGTGCTGGGAGAGGAGATAGATGATAGTTGTGGTCCTCGCTGTCCACAGACCACTATTTTGGGACCATGTTTTATTTTGAGACCGTAAAAAAATGATCTGTGAGCTGTGGGAATGGCGGGACTGTGGCTCCCCGGAGCAGGGAGGGGTTTGGATCTGTCGTGATTCTCCCCTCGCTGGCGAGGACACTTTTGCAAACGTGGTGGCAACCACAAGAGCGACGCTCGAGCGGTTTCGCGATGGTTATCAAAACCCCAAGGAGCGACTACAACCGTCTATCTCCCTCTCGGCATCTCCGCGCCGGGGCTGCCGGCACCCTGGCAGCTCGGCGAGGCCGGGCATGCCGTGTGGGTACCCCCCACACCCTATCGCCCCGCTATCTCCAAACCGACCCGCCGATGGGGTTACGCTCGGGGCTCTGCCTCCCAGATTGGGTTTGTGGGTGCCCGGCTGCTGGCGATGGCACCCGGCGTGGGGACGGGGATGGGATGTGCCGTATTTCGAGGAACAGGACAAGAGGAAGCGGCCTCCAGTTGCCCCAGGGCAGGTTGAGGTTGGAGCTGAGGAACAATTTGTTCCAGCCCCTGCAGGGTTGTCCAGGCCTGTGCCAGGCTGCCCAGGGCAGGGCTGGAGTCCCCCTGCTCCCTGGAGGGGTTTCCAAGGCGTGGAGCTGTGGTGCTGAGGGACAGGGCTCAGGGGTGCCCTGGCAGGGATGGGGCAACGCTGGGACTCCAGGAGCTCCAAGGGCTCTTCCAACTCAAGCGATTCCATGAAGCAGCAGAGCGATCGCCCTTCGGCAATGGATGCAATGGAGGGGAGGGTCCCAGCTGTGTCCCCAAGGCCACCAGCCTCCCGCACGGGCCGGGCGATGGCGGAGCTGTGGGAAACGCCGGTTGCCAGCGCACGTGCTCCTGCAGCTGCCGAAATCCCCACGGGGAGCCGTGGCCCCGCTCCCTCTTCCCGCCCCATCCGAGGGGAAGCTCTCGCCGGCCCTGCTGATATCCCGGCCCTTCCTGCGTGTCGGGCAGGAAGGAGCTGCGAGGCCACCCCCGGCTCCTCCTTATCTCTTCCCCGGCCCTTTGCTCCCCCCCGGCTCCTGCACTGGCATCCCAGGGCAGGGTGAGGAAGGGGCTGTGATGCCAAACCCACTGGTGTCCCCGTACCCCAGGGTGGGTCGTGGCACCGCGTATCCCCGTGTCCATCGCCCGTGAGCTCCCTAAAAAGACACCACGAAGCCTCAGCGCTGGCCGTGCCTCCCTTTTCCCCCCCCTCCCTTTCCCTCGCCGGCGCGAGTTATTTGCATTCTTTATGTAAAAGAGATTTTATTATCGCCTTCTCCCAGCCCATCTCTATTCTGGTAATTGGAGTGGTATTAATTTCTGTGTGGCTGGGAGTTGATGGCGGTCCGGCGATGCTGCAGCGATAGGGTGTTCCTTTCGCACCAACCGCCGCGATAGCCCGTCTATCAGGCGCTCTGCAGGCTCTGCACTTATCAGGGATGGAGCTGGCGAAAAGGGAAACTCTGAGCAGCCTGAATTTTCTTTTTCTTTTTTTTTTTTTTTTTATCTGCCAGGATCCGCCGTATGTCAGCAATGGCAGCAGAGAAGATGCAGCGGGGTTTGGGAGGAGGGTGACGGGCTGCGCCGGGCGCCTTTGTTCGTACCCTGTGGGGGTCTTACCTTCCTCTGGTACTTTTTTGGGGGGGTTATGGGGCCCTGGGTGGCCCAAACCGCTGCCCGCTGGGCTCAGCGCCGTGGCGGGGACGTGCTGTGCCAGGACCTCGCCGTGGGGCTCCTCGGCCCCGCGTGCCAATGAAGAGGAGGAGGATTTTTGTTTTATCTTTGAAATGACCTTGTTCGCTGGAGGGGGCTCCCGCTCACCCGGCTGATAGGCAAATCCCCGGGAAGCTGGAGTCTGTAATCCTCAGTCTGGGAGTCTTTACAGATGTGCCGCCTCTTTACGGGGATGCTGGGACATCCTGACGTGCTTCTGGATCCCGATGGGATCCCAGCATGGAGCGTGGCCGTGCTTGGCCACTCGTGGCAGCTGCGTCGTCCTCTGGTGGGTTCAGAGAGGGGATGTGCATCTGCATCCCCACCTAAATTCCCCCAAAGCACCCCAAATTCCCCCAAACCCTTCCCTATGGCCCTACCAGCAGCTCTCGGCCATTCCCCACATTTCCAACTTTCCCACTCATTTTTGTTTGCTCCCGAGCAGGGCCTGTAGCCGAGACTTTGGGGAGCACCTGCAACCTCCAGCTCCTCTCCAGGGGCTGTCCCATCCCATCCAGTCAACCTCACCAAGTGAGGCCAGTTTGAAGGTGAAAAGCTCCAAAGAATTTCACCATCATGGTATTGGGGCCGGGGAATGGAAAGAGAGCAGAGCCCAGCTGAAGGACAAGCTGCTCAACCACAGTGTGAGACACCGGAGAATCCCCACCAGGAGCTGCTGGGAGGCTGCAGCCCCTGGGAAGCCCAACTGGTGTTTGCCTTCCTGCAAAGCGGGATGAAGCTTTTTGCTTTTGTCTCTTTGGGGACGTCGATAGGGAAGGAACCCAACCTGGGGTGGCTTTTGCTCTGTCCCCTTGGCCATATCCCACCACCCTCCCCAAAAGAGCAGCGGCTGCTCCCAATGGAGGTTCCTCACCCCTTTTCCTACATCACCTTCACTATTTGGGTCTCCACCAAGGTTTGCACCTCACCAAGCCTCAAACCGCCACTTCCAGCTCATCTGTTCGGGGTTTATTTGATTGCTCGCGGGCGGTAACGATGGCTCTGGGTTAATTACAACGCGGAGCTCAGATCAACCCAAATCCATCCTCGCACACGGGGTGCCGAGATGGGGCAGAGTAACTTCTTTATTTATTTATTTTGTGGTGCATCTAATGAAAACTACGGACTTTTATTCTTTTCCTTTTCCCCCCTCACCCCTCCCTGCCTCCCTCCCTCTTCCCCTTCTCCTCCCGCTCGCCTTCGGTTGTGTTTATCTGCTCCTGAATAATCTCCGGCTGCCCGGAGTTTGTCTGCAAACCTCAAGGTTTATTATCGGGGCGAACAGGGCACGGCGAGGAGGGGACGGCTCGTCCGGATGGCCCGGCCCCGCTCCCGCCGCATCTGCCCCATCGCTTCCCCCTACCACCGCCAACCCCCCCCTTCCCCTCCGCCCTGGTATGTGTGGGTGGGAAAAATTATTCCAGCTATTTCTTTTTATCGCTGGGAGCTGGGCCGAGCGGCGGAGAGTTGTGTTTGCCTTAGATTGTTGGCGGATGGGGAGAAATTGGGGTTTGGGGCTGTAGATGCTGTGAACTAGGGGGGGGGGGTCTGTGTCTGGCAAAGCCACTGAAGGCAGTGAGATTGTTGGCATCGGGTCCCAGTAGGAGTGGTGGCACCTGGTGGGGATTGGGAATGTTAAAAGGAGACCCTGTCCCTGCTGGGGTCTGTACCTGCAGGTCCTTATCTTCTGTTCAGCCTCTGACTGGGGATGCTGATGAGGTGGAGGGATGCTCAGACCAGTTTGGGGGCACTGTTGGGGTGGAGGGATGCGCAAACCAGTTTGGGACACCAGGAGCAGCCTTTCCCACAGCCTGGCAAGGACACTGATGAGGTGGAGGGATGCTCAGACAAGTTTGGGAACACTGGGCCCAGCCTTTCCCACAGCCTGGCAGTGGCAGAGGCTGTTGAGACCTGCAGGCAGCGTTCTCCCTGCTCTCTCCTCATCCTCCCCTCCAGTTTCTCTTGGAAAAGAGAAAAATGTCTTGGAGTGAGAAGCCTGAGGGCGGTGCTGCCAGGCTCTCAGGGACTGACAGCTGTCAATCACTGCTGCCTTGCTGCTCTCCCCTGGGCTGGATCTGAGGACTGCTGGGTTTTAGGGCTTGTTGGGAAGCTGAGCTCCCACCCATCCTTCTCCATTGGGGTGCTGTCCCCTGAGGGGTCCCTGTCCCATCCCCCCCCTGCAGGCAGGCGCTGTGGCAGTGACACCCCCCCGTCCCTTTTCCGGAGGGGATATCTACCCTCTGCATCAGCTCCGGGGGCCCCTTCACTCCCCTTCCTCCCCCTTCCCTGGCTTCCTGCTCCCCCAGTTCACCCCTACCCGCTGCCTGGCATCAGCCTGGGCACAGCCAGGGAGTCCCAGTGGCCCCACAAGCAGAGACAGGACGGGCCATGGCGCAGGGATCCAGCCACCCTGGCAGCCCCAAGAAGTTTTCCTGCTTCCCATTCTCCCTGAGCTGTTGTTATTCCCAATGTTTATTCCTGTCCCTATCCCTGTGGGCACAACTCCCATCTATTTCCTAGGGTGGGGGCACCCTCTCTGGAGCCGAGGACACCCCTTTTGGGGACAGAGACCCCCTTAGGGCCGCATCCCAGCAGGTGACAGCAACACCCCTGAACATAAACGTCCCGGGGAGGCTTATCGGGACGCATCCTGCTGGGGCAGGGCACCCCGCCTTCCGTGGGGTGTACGGGAAGGGCGATCCCCGGGTGACGTGTGGCACGGCCGGTGCCCGCCCCACTGCCACCAGCGCCTACCAGCTGGGTAGCACAGCTGGCGAGCGGGGTGCCCGGCCCTTTTGGGGCGCAGCACCTCCTGGGTGCTCTCACCCCTTTCCCAATCCCCGCGTCTTGGTCCCACCTCCCTCTCCCTGAGGTGCTGGGAGGTGCCAGCTCCGCTCTCTCGGAGAGGTCACAGCTCCTCCATTAACCGAGGGCAGGGTTCAGCCTGATAAAGATTTGCTTTTGTACTCTGTCAAAAAAAAAAAAAAAATCAATAAATCGCCAGCGATGGGCAGAGGCGATAAAGGCAGAAATCTCCCCTCGGCTCCCAGTGTCCCCGTCCTGCACCCCCAAATCCCAGGGTGGGCAGAACCAGCAGCCGCCCAGCTCTGCCGCGACCGTCCCTCCTCGGTCTGCGACAGCTCTTCCAGAGCAACCCCAGGGCTGAGCCTAAGCAGGCGCAGCTCAGCAAGGCTCGAATTTAAACCCTCCTCGCTCCTTTGTCGTCCCCAAGGCTGCCCTGATTACTCGAGCACCCGGGACGGCAAAGCCGGGATAATCTCCTTAGCCCCTTTGGAGAGATTTCCCTTTGTGAGCGGAGGTGAAGAGTGGAGATGCTGCGTGTTCGCAGCTTAAGACTCTTCCCAATCGGCTCCCTCCATCTTATCGGAGCGGTGCCATCACATCATTTCACTAGTTGAGTTGTCAGGATTTATTCCTTCCGCCGCGCGCTCGCCGCTTCTAAAAACGGCAGCTGGGGTGTGCGGCGGGGCCGGGCCGGGGGAGACGGGGCTTCTCCAGTTCAGCTTTCCCTGGCCGGCAGCGGGAGAGCTGCAGGGGCTTGGATACCGATGGATGGATGGATGGAGGGATGGATGGATCCATCCTCTCCCACTCTTGGGTGTTCCTGTGCATTAGGAACATGCCACGCGTGCTAGGATGGGAGCAAAGACCACCAGTTCGTCCCTGTTCTCCCAGTCTCTGTGGCTCTAGGGCTTGTGCAGGGGCTGTACCTGGCCCCCCGGGGCTGGATGTGAAGCTCTGTATAAATAGGAGCAGCCAGGACGTGGCTGATGCTGGGATGCGGTCCCGTGACACCCCCGATAGCAGTATTTATCCAGATAGTCTCCAGGCAGCTGCAAACACCGTGAGGACCTCCGAGCCTGGATCCCTGTGGAGGGGCAGAGCCGGTGCGTTCGGATTTGGTTCGAGTCACCCAGGGTGAGGGGATGTGGGAGCTGCTTGGGATGGGACTGGTGGGTTTGCGCGAAACTGGCCAGAAACCCTCTGCCCTTCTCTCCTGCTTGTTCCTACAAGGAAAGCAGACGGGGGTTGCACAGGAGCAAACCTGGATGGCCGCAGGAGCTGTCTCAGCTTAG
Organism: Baryphthengus martii; assembly: GCA_013396935.1. Classification (NCBI taxonomy): domain Eukaryota; kingdom Metazoa; phylum Chordata; class Aves; order Coraciiformes; family Momotidae; genus Baryphthengus; species Baryphthengus martii. Next base: position 10,241 of record VWZK01017481.1, on the reverse strand, counting down.
AGCAGCTCATGGTGGTGTGTCCTCATCCAGAAACACTATGAAACAGGAGGGATGGGACAGGCATTGTCCCACTGACTGGGCACTGGGGAGGCCACTCCTCAAATCCTGGGGTCGGGTTTGGGCCCCTCCCTCCTAGAAGGAGCTGGAACGTGGCCAGAGAAGGTCAACGGAGCTGGGGAAGGGGCTGGAGCAGGAGTGTGGGGAGGAGCGGCTGAGGGAGCTGGGCTTGTGCAGCCTGGAGCAAAGGAGGCTCAGGGGAGACCTTCTGGCTCTCCACAACTCCCTGAAATTCAGGAGCTTGGAGCCAGGGGGCTCAGGCTCTGCTCCCAAGGAACAAGGGACAGGACAAGAGGAACTGTCCTCTCCATTTGCCCCAGGGGAGGTTTAGGTTGGAGCTGAGGAACAATTTGTTCCAGCCCCTTTGGGGTTGTCCAGGCCTGTGCCAGGCTGCCCAGGGCAGGGCTGGAGTCCCCCTGCTCCCTGGAGGGGTTTCCAAGGCGTGGAGCTGTGGTGCTGAGGGACAGGGCTCAGTGGTGCCCTGGCAGGGATGGGGCAGCGCTGGGACTCCAGGAGCTTCAAGGGCTCTTCCAACCAAAGCAATTCAGTGATTCTCTTTATTTCCCCGGCCATCAGGGTGCCGTGGGTCACTTTGCAGATGGGCTCTTGCAGAAGTTCAGGTATCGACCCCATGCCAGGGGAAGACGCAGCCGTGCTGGACGCTGATACCTCACCAGCACCGTTCGGCTCCACCAGCCTCATCTCTCCCCTCCTGCCCAACTGGGACCCCCAGGTCCCCGGCAGCTCGGGTGCCGGCCGTACCTTCTCCCAGCTATCGATCGCCCGGTGCGTGCCCGTGGTGTGATGACAGGATTAATCTTTGCTCTCCGGCACAGCTCAGCCTATTTCTTTGAAATCTCTCGATGGGGAGATAAGCTGAGGCACAGCGCCGGGCGCTGTGGCTCCCGGGTGGGAGGGAGGGGAGGCTGGGGATCTGCCCCAGCACCCCATGTTTGGGCAGCAGGCAGAGCACCGGGGTCCGTGCCACGCTGAGCAGGTGCGCCCAGCTCGCCGGGGGCTTTTTCCCCTTCTTCCTTCCGTCCTTCCTTCCTTGCTGCCGCTTTGCTTTGTGACCCAAAGCAAACAGCCGGGTCCCTGCCCAATTTGGTTAATGATCTGGGAGATAAACCCTCCTGCAATAACGCCGGGGCCTCGCCTGCTTGGGGACCGATGGCCGTGCGAGATAGCCGGGATAGCGTTCACCTGCCGGGGGGGATCCTGTGGGGAGGGGACCCGCGCCCACGAACTTTGCTCCTCGCCAGGGAGGCTGCTGGGGGTCACCCGGGGCACCCCAAGGACTGGCACCGGCTCTTCCCGGCCTCACCAGGTTGCAGGCAGGGTGATGTGGCCGAATGCGGTGCCGTTGGAGCACAGAGGTGAGGATTGCACCAGGGCAGGTTTAGGTTGGAGCTGAGGAACAATTTTTTCCACCCCCCTCAGTGTTGTCCAGGCCTGTGCCAGGCTGCCCAGGGCAGGGCTGGAGTCCCCCTGCTCCCTGGAGGGGTTTCCAAGGCGTGGAGCTGTGGTGCTGAGGGACAGGGCTCAGTGGTGCCCTGGCAGGGATGGGGCAACGCTGGGACTCCTTGATCTTAAAAGTCTCTTCCGGCCAAAACGATCCTCTGATTCTATGATTGCTCCTCACTGGGGGGTTGTCTCCACTGTGGGGACATGGTTTGTTCACCGGGGGCTTTGTTCCCAAAGTGCAGACAACGTGAAAATGCATCTCCCACTTTGTCCCATCATAGCTCAGCCGTCATTTCCCCCATACCAGCTGCAGGTTTCATTTGAAAATCACCTTTCCTTTGAAAAACCACCTTTTTTCCTCCTCTTTTTTTTTGTGGCGGTGTCGATGTGGGTGCAGCCAGGTAGCACAGCATCCCCAGCAGGGTTCCGGGACGCCCTTGGTGTCACCGCCTGGGGTTCACCACCATCTCCTTTTGGGTGGCTTGAGCCACCGGTCGGTGCCGTGGCCATCGGGCGCTGGCGGGGAAATGGGGCCGGCTCCGGCAACACTATTTTTGTCCCCCTGTCTGGAACGGTTTTCTCTTTATCAGCGCCTGCGTGTTTTCTCTGCTGGGGATTGATACACAGAAGATGAAGTGCTCTGACATGGGAAGTGTCAGGCGAACGCCCTTATCTCGGAGACATGGTCTCCNTGGCAGAGCCAGAGAGGAGCCACTGCCAGTGGGGCTCCCCTGGGGATTTAGAAGTTTGCTGTCCCCTCTCCAGAGCTGGAGGGGCACGGGGTGAGGACCAGTAGCCTGAGGTTACTGGGACTGTGGGGGGGGATGCAGGGCAGGCAGAGCCAGCACCGCACTCACTCCCCAAACCACTTTGCTGGGGGTGAAATCCCAGCTAGAAGCAGAGTTTTCTGAGCCTGCCGGCTCCGGGCCAGCGCCGAGGGCAGCTGTGGGCAGGAGGTGCCACGGGCAGGGGAACCTGCACCCCCAGGAGCTGCGAGCAGAGCGCGTCTCTCTGTTCATCAGCACGTGCCGGAGGCTGCGGCACAAGGATGGAGGGTGGCACCGGGACCAGACTGGTGAACCCCCAAAGACCTCAGGGACCTTCGGTGCCTTGGCAGACCTCGTCTCCAGCCCACCTCCCGGTGGAATTTGCTGAGGGACAGCGGCTGGTCCCCTGGCGCTGCGCTCAGAACCACGTACCCGGCGGCACAGGGTTTACTCGGCGGACAGAGGGGACCTGCAGGTGACAGTGGAACCCAGGCTCACCACCCAGTCCTTCCAGTCACTCACCTTAACTTACCCCAACGCCGAGAGGATCCAGATGTCAGCCTGGCTAATAAACACATCAGATTTCAATCTCCGCAGCCATGGGATCGCTTTATCCTCCCCGCGCTCCCAGCTCGGAAAGCAATTTTGCCTTCAAACGAGCGCAGCTTCCTCCCCGCCCACGGCACCCGGGCACCGGCTGCATCTGCTGCGCTGCCCTCCAAGGATGGGGCTCCGGGCACGTGGCTTTAGGGGGCCTCTTTTCCTTGGCGTGGTGGTGGTGGGAACCTACTTCTACTCTGGAGCACCCTGGGGTGCTAGGAGCCTTGCCGGTCACAGCCTGGGCACCCTGTCTTGCTGGTGACCTAGCGTTCGGTGTCTTGGAGAAACATCTCGTTTTTTTGGGGTGCAGCATCCAGCCCTTCCCTGCCAGGTGGCGAGGGGCAGCCAGCGCCCATCCATCTGGGTATCGGTTACCTGCCATCTTATCTGCACTCCAAAAGACAAAGGCACAGTTAAAACATTTTCGAGCAGCCTTCATAGCGTATTAACATGTTATCTAACCCATTAAACCAGCGCCTTATCAGATAATCAAAGCCATTAAAGCCCTGAAGCTGCTACAACTTTGGGTGCGGGGATGGGAAACGCTCCTTCCGCTCCATCACCGTGCCCGGACCACCTCAGTCTGTGTCTGGACCCATTGGTGAGCGGCCGGATCTCACCCACCCACCAGCACGCGCAGCTCCGGGGCACCCACCAGCAGCTCTTGGCTCCAAGTGGGTGCCACGGTCACCGGGACGTCTGGCTGGGGGACATCACGCTGATGCTGTGCCTGTCTCCTCACAGATGAGCTGGATCTGGCCGTGCAGGATGGGGAGAGGCGAGTGCGAACCCGCAGGAACCTCCCCGAGGGCTTCTCCTGGGGACCTTTCCAGGGCAGCATCCACAGCGAGCCGGCATCACCGGGACGCGGTGACACGGTAAGGAGTAAGGTCACCACGGGCCGCTGCGGCGGTTCTGGGAGAAGTCCCGAGGAAACAAGTTGTTTGGGGAAGAAGATTTGGTTTGGGAGGGATTTTTTCCCTCTCTGACCTCCTGGGAATCACCCAGTTTAGGTGCCCAGGAGGTTTCCTTGCCCAGCGCCCCAAAATCAGACCATCGCAAGGGGACGGGACGCTGGCTGTCCCCTCCTGTCCCCTTCCTGAGAAGGCTGCTCAGTGGCACCTGTGTCCTGGCAAAGGAGGTGGCATCTGGGTTCCTCACCCCAAATGTGCTCCCAGGGGACTTCTTTGGTTGTGCCTGGAAAGCTGGGCCGGAGCTCCACAGCGTACTGGTGGTTGGTGGTGGCAGGAGGAGGCCGTGGGCTGCGCGTCGTGGGTGCGTGAGGGGTGCTCCTGGAGAGGGGTGCGCATGGGGGTGTTGTAGGTGATGGATCCTCACATCCCGGCCTCATCCTTCCCTCCTTCCCGCCCAGGGAGCCACACATGGGAAGCTTGGAGGCTGGAGAATCTCACCCGAGCTCCATCCATCCCCACCTCCTCCTCCTCCTCTCCTTTGCTCTTTTTTTTTTCTTTTCTTTTTTTTTTTTTAGCTCAGGCCCGTTTATCTTTGCCGAATTAAATCCTTGATTAACCCTTATCTGCCCAGTTTGGCTCCCTATCTCCCGGTTGGCGCCGTGTGTCCAGACACCCGGTACAGGATGATTGATTTCTTAAAGATATGCGCGGCTTTTTTTTTCCTGATACTTCATTTATTGTCTAAATATTTTTGCTCCCATTTCAGCAGCTCCCTTATCGAGCCTGGCTGATGCTTCCCAGCCCTGCTCTCCTCCACCGCTCGCCTCCCTCCCTATCTCTGCTCGGGGAAGGGAGGAAGGAATCGCAGCCCCATCCCTGATACGGGCTGTCGCCCTCGGGTCCCTCCGTCTTTGTTGCTGGCGGCAGGGAAGGGGGGGTGCAGGGGGTCTCCCCTAAATGCTGCCTGTCTCTGCTCTTTGTCTCCGTGTGGGAGATTATCCCATCCTGGGGTTTTACTGGGAAGTGGGAAGGCTGGGTGGTTTTAAAGCCTCTGTGGTGTGGAGTGTGGCTGCACTGGTGGAGGAGGAGAAGGTGAAGAAGGAAAAGGTGGAGAAGGAAGAGGTGGAGAAGGAGGAAAAGGGGAAGGAAGAGGTGGAGAAGAAGGAAAAGGGAAAGGAGGAAGGAAAAGGGGAAGGAGAAGGTGGAGAACAAGGAGAAGGTGGAGCAGGAGAAGGAAAAGGAAAAGGTGAGGAAGGAAAAGGTGAGGAAGGAAAAGGTGGAGGAGGACTGTTAGGAGCAGGACACCTGCTCGCTCCCTGAGCTGATCCCACAGGGCTCCCCCAAAACTACCCTTGCTCAGGAGGCTGCACAAAGGGCTGGTGGAGCCCCAGGTGCCCCCTCACTCCTGGCCATCTTCCTGCTCCATTCCTGCCCCGTGTACCCCCAGCCTGCCCAGCCCCAGGGCGATGCCCATGGAGGGGAGGACAGGGAGGGCGCGGGGCCCTCTCCGCTAAGGCCATCCCGGCGGATGCGGAGCAGATAGAGTTTCCGATGGTTATCGAGCCGGTGCAGAGCCAGACACTGACCTCTTTGTTCCAAGGAAAACAAGCAAGGGCTCGACTCAGGGGCTGGGGCCACCGAGGGGAGCCGGGGCGGGCACCCTGGGGTGCTGAGAAGTGCCCTGGGGGTGCTGGGAGCACCCTGGGATGCTGCAGGACTCTTGAGCACCGCAGAGTCCTCCTTTTTCAGGGAAGTACCCACGGATCCTCCAGTACCTGGATCCCCAGGGACCCTCCTCTCCCTCCTGGCTGGGACATGGGACATGGAGGAGCCACCAAGGTCCCTGAAGGGATCTCAGCCCACGTGCCACCAGCGGCACCCACCCCTGTGTCCCATGCAGGGGGAGGTTCCTAAGCCCCCAGCCCCATTTCCCAGCTGCTCTCAGGCAGGTTGCAGCAGCGTGTGGGTGCACACGGGCGTGCGAGCGGCTGCACACGCGTGTGCACGCTTAGGGCCGGAGTGGGGGGGTGGTTTATCACGCCGCCGGCACTCGGCTCCTGGCGGTGATAAGGCCTCAACCGGCTGCGACTGTCAGGCTGAGTTGGAGGGTTTAGAAATATGGGGAGGAATAATTAGATTTCATATCGTTACCGCGGNCGTGTCCCTCCCCGTGGCAGAGCCCACCCGTGACGCTGGTGCTGGGGGACGAGAGCTGCTGGTTGTCCCAAGTGCCCCTCGTGCCCGGAGAGCCCGACGCCAACGCCGTCATCTACAAGAAGGGTTGGTACCCGTGCCACGCGGCCCCACACCCAGGGTGGGGGGTCCAGGGTGGGGGTGAGGGGCCGAGCGTGGCCCGTCTCGGTGCTCGGCTGAGGGAAGGGCGGTGCTGGCACCGAGGAACGGTTGCCGAGCGAGGGGAGGGTGCTGCTGCTGATGAATGAGCCCCTGTCCCCCATCCATCTCAGCACCAGCTGTGCCCAGCGCACCCCACTCAGCACCCACAACCCCTCTACACCTGCTGGGGCGGCATCTGCTCCTCAGTGACCCGTCGTCACGGGCTCAGCTCCCATTCCAACCCTTCCTCGCTGTCTGGATGCGGTGGGTGGGGAGGGTGCAAGGGTGCAGCAACTGGTGGAAGCGTCAGTTCCAGAGTTACTTGAGTGGGATTTGGGGAGGAGGGGGTGCGAGCGTGGGTGCAAGGCCGAGCAGAAGGTCCTGGCAGGTTCCTGGCAGGCAGGGCTGTGCCAGGCGCCGCTCCAGCGTGGGCGGACGTCGCCATCTCCAGGCAGGACACGGTTCAACCGTAACTGGGAGAAAGCACCGAGTGCTGCTCGGGGAGCAAGGACGAGGACGGGGCCACCCAGAGCCGCAGGGTCCAGGGCCGGGGGGCGTCCGTGCTGATCCTTGCGCCACCACCCCCTCAGATGAAGCCCTGTGGTGCCGGACGACGCGGGCGCTGCGGGAGGACGAGGCCGTGTGCGCCTTCGTGGTGGCCGAGCCGCCGGCCATCGCCAACCACCACGCGGTGAAAGCGGAGCCCGGCGACTCGCCGTACCCGGCCGCGCTGCACTCGGACATCCAGCTGCTGCCCCAGCAAGCGGGCATGGCTGCCATCCTGGCCACCGCCGTGGTCAACAGTGAGTCCCCGGGGATGGAGGGCGTGGGGAGGGGGAATGTGGTGCAGATGGTGGGACCAGGACCGTGCTGGGGGTCCCCAGCCCTCAATGCACGTTGTGTATAGAATCAGAGAATCGTTTTGGATGGAAGAGCCCTTGAAGCTCCTGGAGTCCCAGC
>VWZK01017476.1:0-20817 GCA_013396935.1 Baryphthengus martii | reverse complement strand
CTGGGACAGGTCTGGACAGCCCTGGAGGGAAGACATTTCTCCTGCTGTCCAACCTAAACCTCCTCTAGGGCAATTTGAGGCTGTTTCCTCTTGTCCTGTCCCTTGTTCCTTGGGAGCAGAGCCCGACCCGCCCTGGCTCCAACCTCCTGAATGTCAGGGAGTTGTGGAGAGCCAGAAGGTCTCCCCTGAGCCTCCTTTGCTCCAGGCTCAACAATCCCAGCTCCCTCAGCTGCTCCTCCCCACACTCCTGCTCCACACCCTTCCCCAGCTCCGTTGCCCTTCTCTGGCCACGCTCCAGCCCCTCTAGGTCCTCCTGGGAGTGAGGGGCCCAAAACTGACCCCAGAATTCTTGGGGTGGCCTCCCCAGTGCACAGCCCCAGGGGACAATCCCTGCCCTGGCCCTGCTGCCACCCCAGTGCTGAGCCAGCCAGGATGCTCGTGGCTTCTTGGCCACCTGGGCACACGTTGCCACATATTCCAGAATCAACATTCCAAACACCACCCACCTTCCCTTCACAGTCCTCAGAGTGTCTCTGGAGGGAAATAACGGCCACCCACACAGGAGCGATCCCCTGAGCCCCGCGGCAGCCGTGCCAGAGGGAGCAGGGGTAGCCTGCCTGGAGCTGGGCTGTGGGCTGGCATCAGGCCTGGCACAGCAAACAGGCAGGATTTGGGAAAGCCGGTGATGTTGGAAAGCAGGAGTTCCCTTCAGCCCACTGATGATCGGCCACCTCGACCGCTTGAGGAGGTTTGCAGGACTAGCAGTGCAAATGCCATGCCCTCTGGAGAATAACTGAAGCAAGATGTCATCTCCTGGACTATTAGATATTTCCAGGTGAGTAAACCCTTAGGTGGTATCTCCTCTGCATCCCCTGCCTGCCTTCTCCAGTTCACTGGGAAAGGGGATTTGAGATAAAACTTTTTCTTCTGAGAAAAAAAACCTCAACCACTTCAGTTTCCATGTTCATGTGGATCATAGGCTTAGGGTGCCACCTGCCCCGTATTTTGTAATACTGACATCATCTTTCAGGTTGACCTCAGAAAACCAACCTGAGCATGACCCGTTTCACTCCTCAGCCTTTTCAGGGGAGGGCTGTGAGGGGATAAAATCTGACTTGCAGAGAAAGCAGGCAAAAAATGTGCTGAAGTCCAGCTCACTCCATGAAATTAGACTAGCGAGAAGCCTCCTTTCTGCATTTAGTCAATTTGATCCCAGAACTGATATTCCAAAGGAAAAAAAAAAAAATCAAGGTCCAGACAGCAGGTCTTTTCTTAATGGTTGTTTTCTTTGGTGGGCTGTTGTTTTGAGGGTTTGGGATTTTTGATATTTTATTTTTTTTAAATCAGATCTAGCCAAAATCATGATTTGTTTTTATTTCATCTGGGAGCCTACCCTGTTGTCAGGCTTCCGTACTTTCCTACCAGGTTCTTGAATGCAGCCGGCATGATTCTGAGTCATGGAAGAACATTGTCAACTTAAACTCTTAGTAGTTGACATTTCACCACCAATATCTTCTGTTCAAGGGGATGTCCTCCCTGTGTGTGTTTAGAGCATTTCCAGCATATCTGCGTGCTAGTTTCTTGAATTTCTGTGGTGGATGCAGCAAACTCCTCATCAAATGCTTTTAATGTAACAGCATTTCAGACTGTTCCTTTAGGATACATCCTTCCCCAATCCATCTCTACTGTATCCCTCACTCCCAGAAGGAGCTGGAGGGGCTGGAGCGTGGCCAGAGAAGGGCAACGGAGCTGGGGAAGGGTGTGGAGCAGGAGTGTGGGGAGGAGCAGCTGAGGGAGCTGGGCTTGTTGAGCCTGGAGCAAAGGAGGCTGAGGGGAGACCTTCTGGCTCTCCACAACTCCCTGACAGGAGCTCGGAGCTGACAGGGTGGGGTGAGGGTTTGGGCTCTGCTCCCACGGAACAAGCAACAGAAGAAGAGGAAACAGCCCCAGGTTGCCCCAGAGGAGGTTTAGGTTGGACAGCAGGAGAAACATCTTCCTGGAAAGGATTGTGAAGGTCTATCCCAGGCTGCCCAGGGCAGGGCTGGAGTCCCCCTGATCCCTGGAGGGGTTTCCAAGGCGTGGAGCTGTGGTGCTGAGGGCCAGGGGTTAGTGGTGCCCTGGCAGTGCCGGGGCAACAGTTGGACTCGATGATCTTGAAGATCTCTTCCAACCAAAACACTTCTGTGATTCTGTCTGTTTCTGGTGGGGGACCTTGGTACAGAGGTGCACCAATTATGCCTGGGATCTGTGCTCTAATACCGAGTATGACCATTGGTAACTGCTGATCCTGCCTGGGATCTGGCTTTGAATGTCTGACTTCATCCAAACTCTTCAGTTTCAGTGGAAATCCTTCATTGCTGGTGCATTTTTAGATTTAAAGAGAAGGTTCAAGCAGTGAAATGTCAGAGCAGCTGCTGTGACCTCTCTGCTGATGCAGGAATGTGGAGACAACATTTGGGAACAGCCCCTAAAGAAACACAGAGAACTGTCGCGCGATAAAACTGTGAGCCTTCCGTATCACCTGGTTTTGGAGAGGACAGATGCAAGGGGTGAGCAGCTATGAAGGACCAGCATCCTTTTTCCATCTAGAGGAAGGATGCAGTCCACAGTGGACAGAGTCTCTCTGTCCAGGCTTCATCTTGTTCTGCAGATCCAGAGGTAGCACCTGATTATTTTTTAAATAACGCACTCGTGCAAAACAGGCTGACAGGAACTATGTGATGCTCCTCCATCATCTCCCTGGTCCATGTCCCGCCTTCAATAATCCATCGAGGTGCTGTTGTCTTCACGAGCACCCAGAGCAACTGCAGTGAAAGCGCCGTGGAGAGAGCGCGTGACGCCGGACAGACACGGACCGAGGACTCCCGCCCGCCTTCGTCTGGCAAGCGCTCACCGGCAGGGCGGGCGAGAGGCTGCAAGGGAGAGCAGCTTTAGACAAGGTGTGTCATCAGGCAGAAAGTGCCGCTTGCATCTGCTTCTGGATGTTTTCTTCTCCTGCAAGCTTGAAAGGGACCAAACTTCTCTAAGACCTTGGTCTTAGATTAGAAATGGATAAAATAGAATAGAACCGCAGAATGGCTTGGGTTGGAAGGGACCTTTAAAGGCCATCTAGCCCAACTGCCCCGCAGCGAACAGGGACATCTACAACTAGAGCAGGTTGTTCAGACACCCATTCAACCTGGCCCCAACCTCACTCCAGGCTCTTGTCAGGGAGTTGTGGAGAGCCAGAAGGTCTCCCCTGAGCCTCCTTTGCTCCAGGCTCAACAAGCCCAGCTCCCTCAGCCGCTCCTCACCACACTCCTGCTTCAAACCCTTCCCCAGCGCTGTTGCCCTTCTCTGGCCACGCTCCAGCCCCTCCAGGTCCTCCTGGGAGTCAGGGGCCAAACCTGACCCCAGGATTCATGACGCAGCCTCCCCAGTGCCCAGCCCAGGGGGACAATCCCTGTCCTAGTCCTGCTGGCCGCCCCAGTGCTGACCCAGCCAGGATGCTGACCACACACTGGATCATCTTCAGCCAGCTCTTGACCAAAACCCCCAGGTCCCTTTCTGCCAGGCACTTTCCAGCCACTCTTCTCCCAGACTGGAGCATTGCAGGGGGTTGTTGTGACACAAGTGGAGGACCCAACACTTGGCCTTGCTGAACCTCATCCCGTTGGCCTCGGCCCATCGATCCAGCCACGCCAGGTCCCTCTGTAGAGCCTCCCTACCCTCCGGCAGATCAACACTCCTGCCCAACTTGGTGTCATCTACGAACTTACTGAGGGTGCCTTGATTCTCCCCTCCAGATCATCGATGAAGGTGTTAAAGAGAACGGGCCTCAATACGGAGCCCTGGTGATACCACTTGTGACCAGCTGCCAACTGGATTTAATTCCAAGTCTTTGGTCAACTCAAGTACTCTCAAGCACTTGCCCAGAGGTTTCTGATATGTCAAGTTCATCCCCTCCGAAGAGCAGTTAACTGGGCACTGTTAGAGAGGGCTCGACTCTGGCGTTGGCTTGTCATGTGTTTGAGAGGGTGGAGATTGGCAGGAGAGGTAGGGAGCTACCTCATCTTCATGCACATAATCAATAGCAAATCATTACTTCAAAAGTAAAGTGGTTGATGGTGTTTTTGTCGAGCCAGACATGCCCCGCATTTTCAGTCTTTGATTCAGACTGCTTAATATGCCATGAGATGGAGCTCAGCGAGTGACTCACATTGTAAAAGCTCTCCAGTTAGCTCCTGGTCCTACCTCTCAGCGAGTGTCTCATGGTTGCTTCAGTATGTCTGCGTCTGTTCTCCATCCTAGCTCTGGAAGCCTTCAAGGCCCTGTTTAGGGAAATCCCAAAGCCCAGACTTTTGAGGGATGGAACTAAAGTATGTGTGAGGCTCTTGCCAACGTCAAGACACTCTCAGTCTGGATCAGGTCTGACTTCCAGGAGGCAAAGTGTGGTTCAGTTCAGTCCACCTGCAGTTACCAGCCAGCAGCATGGACAGGAAACACCTGGTTCGTTTCACAGTGAGGGTGGTGAGAGCCTGGCCCAGGTTGCCCCGAGAGGTGGTCGCTGCCCCATCCCTGGCACCATTACATGGGAGGTTGGCTGGGGCTCGGAGCAACCTGCTCTAGTTGCAGATGTCCCTGCTCCCTGCAGGGAGGTTGAACTGGATGACCTTGAAAGGTCCCTTCCAACAACAAACCATTCTAGGATTCTGCAACTTAGCGCAGTCCAAGTCCTGCAGGACACACAAGCTCAGCTTACACAGCCAGGCTTTGCCAGGATGAACTGCCCCTGCTATGATGATTCTCTCAAGGTGATGCTTGAAGACTGCATCACAACCAGCTTAGTTTCTCTGCACCTGTCTGTAGTATGGTCTATTCTCCTTCCACTTTGCATCCTCTCTCAGCGAAGTGGCAATCCTCTCCTCCTCCAACGACATGTAGCCCAGCAGGTCTGCCTTTCACCGTGCTATTCAAAGGCCTCTTAAATGTTGATGACAGTAAAGTGTCCTTGGAGATGCAAGAAGGCTTGTGGGAGTAGCACAGGCTCCATGGAAGCCAGTGGCAAATCTGACTTCAGATCAATACAACAACTCAATGCTGAGCAATATCTAAAGTGGTGGGAGCCAAGAGGCCAGACTCTGCTTGGTGGTGCCCAGCGCCAGGACAAGGGGCAACTGGGCACCAACTGGAACCCAGGAGGTTCCCTGGAAGCAGGAGGAGCAAGTTCTTTGGTGGGAGGGGGTTGGAGGCTGGCCCAGGCTGCCCAGAGAGCTTGGGGAGTCTCCTTTACTGGAGAGATTCCCAAGGCGCCTGGACCCTGCGCTGCTGGGCCCCCTGCTCTGGGTGCCCCTGCTGGAGCAGGGGGGTGGCACCAGAGGAGCTCCAGAGGGCCCTTCCAACCCCCACCACACTGCGATGCTCTGATCCTGTGATCTCCCCTCATGCTTCATGGAGGCATCATGGGGATGGAAGGGGCTTAGCCTGATACCTTCAGCGAAGGAACTAAACCAGAAGAAGCCCTGAAAACCTTCTTGTGAAGCTGCCTAGAAGTCGGGAAACCTTGAATCCAAGTGTGAGCCGCTGGCGGCGGCTTCCGCGACAAAACGCCGGTTGCGCTGAAGAGGAACGTGAAGGGTTACGGACACTGGTGCCGTGACAGGCGGTTCTGGGCACGGCTGAGCACGTCCTGTGGAGGCCAGCCAGCAGCGCTGACCTGGTGTAACTGGGAGCTGAAGCTGGCACTGGATGCTTGACTTGAAATGGCCCAGGGACTGAACAGATGGCTCCTCTTTATTTGCATGCTACTTGGATTTGTGAGTCAAGCAGAAGAATAACTTAATTTTTGACATTTGCTTCTCCTCAGAGCCCGGCACAATTTATGTTACACTGGCATTTGCGTGAAGGATGTTGCTTTAGGCACAAAACCCATCCTGGCTTTAACCCTAAAAGGAGCCAAATAGGCAGGAACTGTGTTCCTCCCCAGCTCTTTTGTAGGCTCTGCCAGGGAATATCACACTTACACAATGACCAAAGAATCAGGAGAAAACAGTCATTTGGGGCTTGTGGAAGGAAGGGGCCGGGTTGGAGTTAAACTGGACTGGAAAATATCTCATTTGTAGGCCTGAAATGAGCGGCTGTTTGTGGGTGAGGTTTGCCTCCTATTAAAAATACCCTTCAAGGCCCCGTGCAGTTAGTCTTGAGCACAGGGAATAAATTTAGTAGAGCCCTCTTCCTGCTGACACCAACTTAAGTGAAAATAATATGTATGGCCAGGGCGCAACATCTGCAAGCCAATTAAAAACCTGGCTGATCGCACCCGAGATGACAGTTGCCATGACTAGTGTGTCTGCGGGCCACCCCTTTGAGAAGGAAAGAAAACAGATCCTGCTTGGCTAGGCAGCATCTTCCTGTACCCGCGACAACTAAACGGCGATGATTTGATAGCTCCAGTCCTTGGAGTCTGTCCTCCCAGGAGTCCTTGTGTGGTCACATACGTGATACTCATGGGTTCGACTGCAGGTCAGTGATAAAAAGCAGAGGAAAGGAGAGTAAAACACGTTTTCTGTCCTGATTGTAAAACCTGAGAATTATCCTGGGTAAGGACGTGTGGCTTTGGCCAGTATAAATATAGAAATAGTGTGGCCAGCAGGGCCAGGGCAGGGATTGTCTCCCTGGACTGGACACTGGGGAGGCCACCTCTCAAATCCCTGGGGTCACTTTTGGGCCCCTCACTCCCAGAAGGACCTGGAGGAGTTGGAGCGTGGCCAGAGACGGGCAACGGAGCTGGGGAAGGGTGTGGAGCAGGAGTGTGGGGAGGAGCGGCTGAGGGAGCTGCGCTTGTTGAGCCTGGAGCAAAGGAGGCTCAGGGGAGACCTTCTGGCTCTCCACAACTCCCTGGAATTCAGGAGGTTGGAGCCAGGAGGTGTCAGGCTCTGCTCCCAAGGAACAAGTGACAGGACAAGAGGAAGCAGCCTCAAGTTGCCCCAGGGGAGGTTTAGGTGGGACCTGAAGAACAATTTCTTCTCCTGCAGGGTTGTCCAGGCCTGGCCCAACATGCCCAGGGCAGGGCTGGAGTCCCCGTCCCTGGAGGGGTTTCCAAGGCATGGAGCTGTGGTGCTGAGGGCCAGGGGTTAGTGGTGCCCTGGCAGGGCTGGGAGGACGGTTGGACTCGATGATCTGACAGGTCTTTTCCAATCATAACAATTCTGTGATTCTATGAAATACGTATTTTTCAAAGGCTGTGTATGAAATAGTACAAAGAGCTGTTCTTGGCTTTCCGGTGGACAAAGCGCAGATCTCCTTCACCCATCAATTTGAGCGAAGTATCGGATGTTCTTAAGGAAACTGGTTTGTGACTGGTTGGTACAGCAGCCAGAGCAGAGATCCATGCCCCTGAAGCCTGGGTCTCCGGAGCGTTTTCCAAACAGTTTTCAGCATCTCTCGCTCTCACTGTGATCCCCCTCTTGTGGCAAGTCCAGCACTTGCAAAAATTTCCCTGCCCGTTCCTGTCAAGGCTCAGCGGCTTCAGGTTCCCGAACCAAGCCAAGCAAAATACGGTGTTTTAGTGGATTAACAGCCCCTCTGCTCAGCTGCTGTGATTGTCCTGGTGCATATTAGAAGACAATTCAAATGGTGGGATAAAGTCCATCAGCTCAGACCTCTCCCGTTGACCGTTACCCCAGCTGCCGAATTTACCAACCCGTCTTGGAGCTGCTGACCTTGTGTAAGCTCTTAACACGCTCCCGATGTCAAGTAAAACCAGTGGTCTAAACCACATTCGTGGCAAGTTCAGCTGACACAGTTTTCCTGGAGCGATTGATCGGCCCAGCTCCCGGGCTTTCACTCCTTGCATCACGATAACTTGGTCACATCTGACGGTGTGTTTCAGATTCGGCCTGAGCCCTGAGTGAATAAAACGCGCCCGGAGCACACAGCGATCGCTTGGATGCAGGTGACTCCCCTCAACGATCTCCTCTACGTCTCAGGTGGAGCAAAAAGTCTGTTGCGGTTCTGACCTCACTGAGTTGGTCACTTTGAAAATGAGACTGAGCCCAGCGTTGGGAACCGTGGCGTGGGGATCTGATTCTGCTGAGCCAGCCCATCGTCTCTCTAGTGCCCTCAGGGGAGGCCAGGATCTTTGCAGATTGAATTCTGCTGCTGGCTCTCAAGTGGTCGTTGAAGACCATAGAATCATAGAATGGTTGGGGTTGGAAGGGACATTTCAAGGTCATCCAGTCCCACCTCCCTGCAGGGAGCAGGGACATCTGCAACTAGAGCAGGTTGCTCAGAGCCCCAGCCAACCTCCCCTGGAATGGGGCCAGGGATGGGGCAGCGACCACCTCTCGGGGCAACCTGGGACAGGCTTCCACCACCCTTAGAGCAAAAAATGTCTTCCTTTGATTATCCCCTCTTTTAGTTTCAAACCATCCCCCTTTGTCCTGTCGCAACAGGTCCTGCTCCAAACCCTGTCCCCATCTTTCTGACAGGCTCCTCAAAGCCCTGAAAGGCCCCCAGAAGGTCTCCATGGAGCCTTCTCTTCTCCAGGCTGCCCAAGCCCAACTCTCCCAGCCTGGCCTCCCAGCAGAGGGTTCTGGCCCTCCCAGCATTGCTGGGGTTCCTCTGGCCCCGCTCCACCAGCTCCCTGTCTCTCCTGGGCTGAGGACTCCAGAGCTGGAGCCAGCCCTGCAGGGAGGGGTCTCCCCAGAGCCCTGGGAGCAGAGGGGCAGGATCCCCTCCCTCAGCCTGCTGGCCTCAGTGGGCCTGCTCTTCCATCTTCCTTTCGTGCTGGAAGGACATGAGACAGATATGGTGTGCTCCACATCACCCTTAGTATCCATCCATGCATTCAGATCCAAGCTCCTGAGATCCAGCACTTGAGACCTCTTTGAATCTCCTGTACCTCTTCCTAGAGCAGAAGGCCCTTAAACTTCATCTTGACAGAACATTGCCCATGGCCAGTGCAAGTCCTCATTGTAGCCAGAAGTACCAGCCCAGCACTTGAGGCCCTGGTAATTCGTCTTATAATTTTGTCAAACTCTAATTGTTCGGGCAAAATTTTTTTTCCGTACCAGATGTCTGCCTTAGGCTGAAGTTCTCTGGAAAATTTCAGCCCAACTATTTTGACCATTTCCAAGAACGAAGGAAAAGCCCAATGTTTTGCCCAGAATTTGAACATAAATAATTCCATGAAAGCATTCTAAGAGAGAAAAGCCTCTATGTCTTGAAGAAACAGCATGAAATTTGGTCTTGCTGTCCAAAAGTGCCATTTGTCGCTTGCAGGGAAGTTCGTTTCATTTTGAATTAGTTATAAGCTCCGCAGATCATGGTCTGCATGTGCTCAACAGATCTGGTCACAGATTAACAGCTCTGTTCTCCAAGGACTATCTGCAGCAGGGATGCTCCTGCCCAGGGCCTGAGGAAGAAATGGTTGTTCCAGCACTGGAAACGACAGCTGGGGGAAGTGAGGAAAGCTGAGGAGAGTAGAGGACTTCAGAGGGGACTCTGAGAGGCGTTGGGGTGGGATCAGAAATGAGTAACTGGTATTGGAG
This sequence comes from Baryphthengus martii, assembly GCA_013396935.1. NCBI lineage: Eukaryota > Metazoa > Chordata > Aves > Coraciiformes > Momotidae > Baryphthengus > Baryphthengus martii. Next base: position 11,287 of record VWZK01017476.1, on the reverse strand, counting down.
ATCTCTTTGTGAGAGGGGTAACACAAGCTGGCCATGAAGGCGTGACGATGAATATCCTGTGAGAGATACAGGACCAGGCAGCCTGCTCCTCCAGAAGTTCATCCACTTGGAGCCAGGAACAGGAATCATAGAATAGTAGAATCACAGAACTATTTGGGTTGGAAGGTACCTTTGAAGGCCATCTGGTCCCACCCCCCTGCAGGGAGCAGGGGCATCTGCAACTAGAGCAGGTTGCTCAGAGCCCCAGCCAACCTCCCCTCGGATGGGGCCAGGGATGGGGCAGCCACCACCTCTCGGGGAAACCTAGACCAGTGTAAACATTTCTTCCTTCTCTCCAGTCTAAATCATAGAATCACACAATCTCCTTCTTTCAGTTTCAAACCATCGCCCCTTGTCCTGTCCCAACAGGCCCTGCTCAAAAGTCCATCCCCATCTTTCTGACAGGCCCCTTGAAGCCCTGAAAGGCCCCCAGAAGGTCTCCATGGAGCCTTCTCTTCTCCAGGCTGCCCAAGCCCAACTCTCCCAGCCTGGCCTCCCAGCAGAGGGTTCCAGTCCTCCCAGCATCGCTGGGGCTCCTCTGACCCCGCTCCACCAGCTCCCTGTCTCTCCTGGGCTGAGGACTCCAGAGCTGGCCCCAGCCCTGCAGGGGGAGGTCTCCCCAGAGCCCTGGGATCAGAGGGGCAGGATCCCCCCCTGGCCCTGCTGCTCACGCTCACCCAGGGGGCCAGTTGCTCCTGGGCTGCGAGCGCACGGGGCCGGCTCCTCTCCAGCTTCTGCCCCCCAGTACCCCCAAGTCCTTTTCCGCAGGGCTCTCTCCAGCCCTTCACCCCCAGCCTGGGCTGATCCCGAGGGTTGTCCCTACCCAGTTGGACCTCAGGAGATTCACATGGGCCCACTTCTCCACCCTGTCCAGGTCCCTCTGGATCCATCCTGTCCCTCAGATGTGTCAACTGCACCACTCAGCTGGGTGCCATCTGCACACGGCTGCAGGTGACATCAGCCCCACCTGTCCATGTCACTGATGAAGATACTAAACGACACTGGTCCCAGCATGGACCCCTGAGGGATACCACTTGTCACTGATCTCCATCTGGACATGGAGCCATTGACCACTACCCTCTTGATGCAACCCTCCAACCAAGGAAAGGCAGATGCCCTCAACTTCGGGTCACCTCCGGAGCTAAGCAACCTACCCATGCAGGGCAAGTTTCTTCTCATAGCTGCTACAGGGCCAGCAGCAAGAGATGCAGAGTTTGGTTGCCGTGCCGTCATCCCAGAGGCAATTTCTGAGGGAAAGCAGCTCTGCCTCGGGAGCATGTCTAGGGGACTTTTCAACTGGCGTGCGATGGAGATGCCATGACTGATCCGTGCGGTGTCCATGGGAGCAGTTGCCGTCTAAAGCTTGCGTTGGGTGTCTGGACACGGCCCCACAGCGTGCCCCGTGGACTCGAGCGCAGATAGCATCTTGTCCTGGCAAGAAGATCGTCTTCCTTTAGAACGCTGCAAACCAGATGCCAAAAAAAACCCGCCCTTTTGCCATCCAGTGCAGGCAAGGTTGCGAAGAACGGAGGCGCTGACACAACCCGCCTGGGGGGAAACGGCGCGGAGCAGCGGCAGCCCCAGTTCAAGAGGCTGTCTGAGTTTAGCAATAGTCTCTTGTTCCCAGGCTCTGGGCCAGGGGAAATTGGCTGCAGCGTACTTTGGGAATAAGGATTTTGCCTCTGGGAGAAAAAGCTTTAGCACAACTGCGCCGAGAGGTCCCGCTTAAGCTCATCCACGCAAAGGGGCAGGTTCCAGCTCCTCAGATGGGCTTCTTACTGGTCTTCCTTGGGCATAGCGAAAGCTGCTGTTAGCAGGTACCATCAGGAAATGCAGATGTGGGGGCGCAAGGGTGTAGAGAAGCAGGAGGGACCCGTGGGTTTAATGAAGTAGCCCGAGTTGATGGAATGACACCTCCCCGACGGGGAAGACAGGAATGGGATGATTCTCTGTGCTCCGAGCTTTGCGAACACAAGCCCGCATTCCCCACACCGTGCCAAGAATTTTAATGCATCACACGGTATATGGGAAAAATCAGAGTACAAAGAGCCTCAGCACTACACCCTGCCCAGCCCCTGCTGCTACGGATTCATCCCCACCCCTGGGTCTGGGTGGTAGGTAAGGCAGGAGCCAGGTGAGGTCTCCTCTAGCTGAGAGGTCCTGCTGGGTTCTCTGTTGGCTCCATTCAGCTGCTTGGCCCAGAAGTCTTTCAGGTGTCAGGACAGTGGAAGAATGAATCGGAACAGGCATGAGAACAGGAGCCTCATGACCTGCACAGCTCCCACCCTCACCGGAGAGGAGCGTGGCTGTAGCTCAGGGCCATGAGCCTCTGAGTTGCCCATACGAGGGGTTCTTGTCTCAGCTGAGATCTCTGAGGTCATCTCTGGCCTTGCTTTCAGCCATCACTCCATGACACGTCTCCTGTGAGCCCTGTGTCACGCCCATCAGGCTCCATCTCAGTACCTAGAACATCTCAACGTTGCACTGAAGACCTACCTTTAAGCAACTGAATTGAACCCTTGACATTCCTGCTACATTCAGACTATCCCAAGACGTGCCATTTCTGCTGCTCAGTGCAGCAGTAACCTTCTTGGGCTCTCCCTTCAGCCAGACTGTCTGGATGAATACACCATGGGAAGGTGGCTGGTATGTTCATAAAATCCTAGAACGGTTTGTGTTGGAAGGGACCTTTCAAGGTCATCTGGTCCAACCCCCCTGCAAGGAGCAGGGACATCTGCAACTAGAGCAGGTTGCTCAGAGCCCCATCCAACCTCCCCTGGAATGGGGCCAGGGATGGGGCAGCGACCACCTGTCGGGGAAACCTGGGCCGGGCTCTTACCACCCTCAACATAAATTTCTTCCTTTTATCTAGTCTTGGGACAGATGATGGCCCCAAGATCTGGTTCAGGGAGAAGAATAAGCCTCGTTTTTCCCCCTGGACTTTGACCTCCCCTGTGCACAGATCAGACGTCCCCATTCCCTACTAGAGATGCAGCGGGCCGAGAGGATGGAGACCTCTTTTAATGATTTTTACTTAGAGCAGGCTTTTGCATTTAAATTACTTACACATTTAAAGATGAAGGGTTACAACTTGTTGAAAGTCCGAGGCTTATTACACTCTATTGAATTTCCTTAATTACCAAATTTGCAAATGCTCTTACCTCAGTAGAATAGTCAAAATCAAGGTGAAGCACATGAAGCCCTGGTTTCTTGAAGAACTATCGTTACTCTTTGACAGAAGCCAACTCTTCCACTGAGGCAGGGAAAAACGGGACAGGGATTGTCCTCTTGGACGGGCGCTGGGGAGGCCACCCCTTGAATCCTGGCTTCAGTTTTGGGCCCCTCACTCTCAGAAGGAGCTGGAGGGGCTGGAGTGTGGCCAGAGAAGGGCAATGGAGCTGGGGAAGGGTCTAGTGAGGAGTGGTTAACTTGGGTTAATGGTTAGATTAGATGATCTTAAAGGTCTTTTCCAACCGAAACGATTCTAGGGTTCTAGGGTTCTGTTTACTTCATTTCCATTTGCTTGCCTAGCTCAGCTCAATGACTTCTTCATCCAGGACTCAGAAGAGAACTGGCAGTTGAAGTAAGCAACAAAGCATGTTTTAATCCTCCTGGAATAAAAAAATGAGGTGTGAAAATCCCCTAGTTCTAAAAAATCTCGTTTCTGGTCACTGCGCACGTCTGTCAAGTCAGGTCGCTGACAACGGGACTTTCTTCGTTTAAGCTGGTTTTAAATAAATGGACTTTTCCATTTTTATTTATCCAACACATTTAGGTTTCACCCCTGAGAGCTCTGGCCGGGAGCAACCCGCGTCCACGCGGTTTGACTCTCTCATCCTTCGAAACAGGGTGGCCCTCTACAAACGGCTGCACGGGTCTGAGGTCCACGAGAATAAATCTGAATAAGCTCATTAATAATTCATTTCTCCACTGCGTTTTAGTAAAATTCCATTAAATTCCATGACCTGGTACAAATGAACAAATACATGTGCAGCATCCATTGTTCTATCCTGTAAAACATCTACATTTTAAAACTCAGAAATCAAAGGGTATTCATTTTTATGGTGACCTGAAAATGTGTTTCTGTCCGAGAGCTGAGAGGGACCTTGGCTGTTCAGCTTGTCCGGTCTTTACACCCAAGACGAGGTTAGCTGTGATTTCTGGCGCAGTTTCATCTCCTGTGTTATTAACGATCGATATTCCACCATCTCCTCTTCCATCAGACACCCACCTACTAAACAAAACTTAGCAAAATTTTCTATATAGTTGGAAATCAGCATAAACAGNCCCCCTGCTCTGGGTGCCCCTGCTGGAGCAGGGGGGTGGCACCAGAGGAGCTCCAGAGGGCCCTTCCAAGCCCCACCACACTGGGATTCCATGATATTTTAACAGTTACGACTAAATGTCCTATGGGAAAAAAAAACCACAGAAACAAAACCCCCAAAGCAAACTATTCTCCTTGCAAAATGAGATTAGAAATCGTGTTTTCAAACACTGCTGCATTTGAAACTTTAAGTCATTTGGTTGAAACTGTTCTTGGCACCCGACCCCACCCCAAACCCCCTCACTCTTTGTCTTTAACCTGGATCAATTCGCTCACCTGCTTTAGTGCCAGGATGACCGAAGAGCACAGGGGGTGGGGAGAGCTGAAATTTTTTTAAGCCATTTTACCTACAAAGGAGAAAGTCCTCGCAGACCCTTGGGGTTCAACGCGTCCGCTTTGCTCAGCTTTCCTTCATCCCACCATGTTTCCCACCTTCACCCACCAATTAAATCGGAGAGGAGCTTCCAGGGGTGAGCTCAGGGGTCTCCTGTTGCTGTAAAAAAAACTGTAAGAAAACGTTTTGCTTTTCAAACGCTCTCCTAACCCAACGGGAGTAATTTGCGAAGGAATCCCGACTATACTTGCCGCTCGGTTCATTATCTTTATGATCCTGTCCCTAAAAACACTTAATGGTTAATAAACCTGGAGGAAATACAATCTGAACAGGCAAATGTTTTGGCTCAGTACTGGAAGGGGCCGGTCTTTTGTCTCTTTAATTGCCTTTTTGACCTTTTCAGAATACTGACTTTTACATCAGCCGTAGGACAGCTGCACAGAGCCGGTGACACTGAACCCCGGGCTGCGCGTCCCCGACAGATGCTCTCGCCCTAGAAGCTATTTTGATGTTAACCTTTCTGCAGTTTCTGTTCTTCAACCCAGAAAAGCTCTTTAAAAGCCCCACGGAAGAATCCTGGCATTTCCAAAGCGTCCGTAGGGAGGTCCCAGCGGCGGTTTGGAAGAAATCCTGCTCTGGTGATTCCAGCTCTTCAGCCTGTGTCAAGATGTGACTGCAGAGCCTCATTTGCATGGATGAAAACGCGTTAGGAAAGAGCTCAGCATTGCTGCTCTGCGTTTGTAGGAGACCCTTAGTCATGAGTGAGATGGTCTGTGTGGGCAAAGCTGGGCTACATCTATACCACAAGGGGAAGAGCTTCAGGGATCAGCCCAATGTTGTCTTAGGCTGAGCTTCAATCAACATTTGTAGCAAAGACAGTGGGTGAATCAAAAATTAAGGCTCCGTGGAGACCTTCTGGGGGCCTTTCAGGGCTTCAAGGGGCCTGTCAGAAAGATGGGGACAGACTTTGGAGCAGGGCCTGTTGGGACAGGACAAAGGGAGATGGGTTGAAACTCAAAAAGGGAGATTTAGACTGGAGAGAAGGGAGAAGTTTTTGATCTTGAGTGTGATGAGGGTGTTGAGACTCTGGCCCAGGTTGTCCCAAGAGGTGGTCACTGCCCCATCCCTGGCACCATTCCAGAGGAGGTTGAGGCCCTGAGCAACCTGCTCTAGTTGCAGATGTCCCTGCTTCCTGCAGGGGGGTTGGACTAGATGGCCTTGAAAGGTCCCTTTCAACCCAAACTAGTCTGTTATTCTATGGAAAAAAATTGAATGAAGTCACTGTAGAAACCTATTCCTGAGACCACGTCTGGATGTGTGCTTAGCTGATCACATAGTCGTGGCCCGAGTGGCTGCTCACGTGAGCTGCCTTAGCTGGCTGGAAGGAGGTGATGAGACCGTGGAGGTAATGACACCATGGGGAGCAGATGACAGCTCAGGCAGCGAGGAGGTGCCGTCTTCTTCCAAGGAGCCTGTGCTGGACCATCTCCTGCTGACTAACGTAGAAGCTGATCCTTTCTTGCCGAACAGTGACATGGGGAAGCTCTCCCTCTTTATTCAATAACCCATGGGTTAGTGCACCCATCTTGAAGTGCTTCAGGAGACCCTGAAGACCCCTTCCTAGCATTGAGGAGATGAGCCACCTGGCAAGTTAGTCTGGAGTGGGGCTTGTTCAGCTTCTTTCTCTGTTTTGTATAAAATAATTAACTGGCAGAGAAAGACAGAGAGAACATGTGAGTTCACAGCTCATTGCTTAAGCATTTATCTAAAAGAAGACTCAGTCCTTGCTCTGAAGACAGAAGTTAAACAGAAAACGGTGCATGACTCCACTGACTCTGCCCAAGGACTTTCTTTGTACCCAGAGGGAACCAGAAAGTTAACCCAAGGCTAACAAGGAGAGATAAGTGTGGAATTTCCATCGCAACCGTGGCCTCCTTGGCGCCACTGCTCGGGGGTCAGTGAAGCCCGGAGACCACACATCTCAGTTGTGGACCTCAGGCCCTAAGTCTTTTCACGGATTGAATGTCATCACCACAGCCAAGTGTTCTGAAAGCGCCATCTCGATATCAATACAAGTGATAAAACTAAGGAAAAAATCTGTTTTCCTTAATAAGATCCCAGCAGAAGAGCAAGGGGGCAGGGGTCTACTGGGACAACACCCCCACAACCGCAGGGGTTCTAGCAGAAGGACTCATCACCGGTGGTGTCTGTCCCATCACTCTTTGACTGCACTGTCTCTGGCAGGGAGTGGGTTGACATTGAGCAGTGACTTCAAGTCCAGAGATTCCACCGGTGGTGATCGAGTGAAGCGTAAAGGCAGCAACTCAGAGTTCCTGCTCTGGTTGTGAACCACGAAACTGATGTCCAGGGACAAGAAGGCGTGTCGCCAGCCCAACTCAGTCAGAACAATTAATTAATTTTCTTCCTAGTCGCTAACATCTGTTGCTGGAAGGTTCCTTTCTTAGGAATGGAGAGAAATCCTCATTTTTTTTTGCCCGGTTCCCGCATTTTTTAGCGTGAAATGCCCTGGAGGAAAGGTTTGCCCTTATTATAACCATGATTTAGCTGGAGCTGCCTCCTGGCCTTCCATCAATGATCTGTCATTGCAATGAGAGCCCTTAGATAGTGGTGTGTTTGGAGAGCCTTTGTTCTTGTGTGCGGTGAACTGATCTCCATCTGAGAAAGTATCACTCACTGTCAGAATTAAAAAACAGCCCGTGAAAGAGAAAAGGAGCAGCCTGACTTCAAAGGGCTGTGGTTCCTTTCTTGTGGCCTCTCCTAACCTGCATGCAGCTGAAAAACTTGCTTGACCCAATTCATTCGAGGCCTCCTTCTTCCCCTCCGACGGACAAAGAGGCGCAAACAATAAGCTCATTCAGGTGCAGAAGAGGGAGGGAAACCCGGGGACCCAGGCGAGGCTCCCGCGGCACACACCCTGTTCCCACAGATAAGCACAAAGCCGGAGGAGTGACAGGTTATCTTGGGCAGAACCAGCTACGTGCGAGGTCTCCTTGAAGTCAGCGGTGCGTGTGGAGAGATGTTATCTTTTATTAGGCCGACTGGTAGAGTCGGAAAAACTAGACGAGCTCTCGGGCGTCCAAACCCTTCTTCGGGCCAGGGAAATAATCTGGGTCACCTGAAGCCAAGAGGTGCATGAGATGGCCTAGGAGGGACAGAATGCGGGAGGAAGTGGGTAGAGGTAAGTATCTGGCCAGGACGACCTTGAGCTAAGTGTCTGGTGGGATGGCTTGGTGTAAAGAGTCTAAGGGAGACCTTATAGAAGCCTTCTAGTACTTAAAGGGGGCCTACAGGAAAGATGAGCAGGGGCTCCTTGTCGGGAGTGTGGTGATAGGACAAGGGGTAACAGTTTTGAACTGAAAGAGGGGAGATTTAGATTAGATGTAAGGAAGAAGTTCTTCACTCTGAGGGTGGTGAGGCCCGGCCAAGGTTGCCCAGAGAGATGGTCAATGGCCCCTCTCTGGATGCGTTCAAGGGCAGGTTGGATGGGGCTTTGAGCAACCTGCTCTACTGGGAGGTGTCCCCGCCCATGGCAGCGGGATTGGAACAAGACGATCTCTAAGATCCCTTCCAACCCAAACAATTCTGTGATCTCTGATGTTTCAGTGATTCATTTTATTTTTGTTGTTGTTGTTGTTGTTGTTTTTGGAGGAATTTAGCCTCTGACTCACTACGTGACACCTCATCTTTACTTCGAGGATGCCAAAGCCTGGCCCAGGCTGCCCAGAGAGCTTGGGGAGTCTCCTTCTCTGGAGAGATTCCAAAGGCTCCTGGACCCTGCGCTGCTGGGCCCTCTGCTCTGGGTGCCCCTGCTGGAGCAGGGGGATGGCACCAGAGGAGCTCCTGAGGGTCCTTCCAACCCCCACCAGGGTGGGATTCTGTCATCTCTGACTGGCACATGGCCAAGGGTGGGGCCGCAGCAGCAACCCCTTCAAGCAGTCTAAACTGCTATGAAAAGTTCCTTCAGTGTCATTACCAGGCATTGACTGGGTGCCTGGCCCAGCAGCTATGACCTTGGAGGTCTCCAACACCTGACAACAGGCTCTGGAGAGTTATCTCTGCAGCAGAGGTACCAAACCACTCCCAAGAAGGGCTGGCTGCGGTGGGCAGCAGGAGCACAATTGATGGCACCAAAACATCTCTGGATTTTTTATTTATTTTTTTTTCTATTTCTATTTTTAAATGTGCTCCAAGCTAAAATCCGCATTTTTAGATCAGGGATGCAGGCACCTTCATTTCCTCGAGCTGATAGTCTTTCCTTCCTTTCTCTTTTGCAAGAGAAATGTCTTTACATTTGCAAAAAAAAAAAAAAAAGGAACTATTGTTTTTGCACTTTAGAAATGTGAACATGTCACTATAGCAATTATCTCTTAGACGTAACTAAACAGGCCTAATGCTGTATCAGCTTAATAGCAACTTGGTCACCTCTGAGCACTTTTCCCTTTATTAATGGCTCACTCTAAAGCACGTTATCGCTGGTGTCACTCCCTCGGTCCTGCTTCGCTGTGGTTGGATGAAGCGTTACCCCCGTGCAAGCAGAGCTCAGGCAGGGATCTGCCCGGTGCTGGGCAAACAGTTCTGCAAGGCCTTCGTTGGATGTTGATGATAAGATGCGAGTAGAAGACGAGATAAAATCTGTCAGGGGATAGCACCAACCGGACCACAGAATCACATCAAAATAATGGTTGGAAGGGGCCTCTGGAGCTCCTCTGGTGCCATCCCCCTGCTCCAGCAGGGGCACCACAGCAGGGGGCCCAGCAGCGCAGGGTCCAGGCACCTCTGGAATCTCTCCCAAGAAGGAGACTCCCCAAGCTCTCTGGGCAGCCTGGGCCAGGCTCCAACCCCCTCCCACCAAAGAACTTGCTCCTCCTGTTCCCAGGGAACCTCCTGGGTTCCAGTTGGTGCCCGGTGCCCCTTGTCCTGTCGCTGGGCACCACTGAGCAGAGTCTGGCCCCAGCCTCTTGCCCTTGAGCTCTTGCTCAGCTCCCCTCTGGGGCTGCTCTTCTGCAGCTGAACAGCCCCAGGGCTCTCAGCCTTTCCTGGCCACACAGATGCTCCAGGACCCTCAGCAGCTTCCCAGCCTCTGCTGATCTCTCTCCAGTAGTTCCTTGTCTCTCTTGAACTGGGGAGCTCAGCACTGGACCCAAAACTCCAGAGGTGGCCTCACTAGGGCAGAGCAGAGGGGCAGGAGAACCTCCCTTAATCTGCTGGACACAGTCTTCTTCATGCAGTCAGTAGTGAGCACGAGTAGATGATGAGCAAGATGAGCATGGATATCAATTGCCAGATGTCTGAGAAGACTTGACGGCTGATTCAACACAGCCAGGAACAAACTAATAACATGTTAAATGGTTTGGGTTTGGAGATAACGCTGATGGGAAAAAAGGCCAAGGGACAAAGCATGGAAACTGAACACCCTGAGCTTTGAGGTAGATCTTCAAGTTGGCTGAAGTCTGTGGAAGTCTGCATTGACATTGGATACCATCACTTTGTCTTGGCACTGAGCAGCTCCTCCTGGTGCTGTTACACACACCATGCATGAACACAACTAGTACATCTACACATAGCCTGGGCCACTCTGGTACCTTTCATCTCCAACAAATGACCATGTACAAAATGTCCTTCGTGAACCTACTTCATAACGGCTAGAAATTAATTTGTCTCAGTCGTCTTCAGTCACCCAACTAGACCCTATTCATGGAGGAGTCCTCCAAGCTTACCCATAAGGAACCAGACCACCAGTGCCTGGCGTCCCTTGCAGGCATCGGTGAGGCATGACATGGAGACAGCACCTCGAGTGATTTGAAGCTTGCACAGCCCCATAGTCAAAAGGGTTGACCATTGAGATACGCAAGTCACCATTGACCAGCGGAGCTGTGGTTTCTGTCTATAAGCTCTACATCTATGTCCCTCCAGTTACTGGTGAGCAGGCTGAAATATCTGACACTTGAGATGGGCTTAGGTCACGCATGAGGACAGTAACAGCTACTCAGCTGTGGTAGGATGTCATTAAGCTTCTCTTTTGGCGAATGGAGTTAAATCCGGCTGGCGGCCGGTCGCAAGTGATGTCCCCAAGGCTCACCGCTGGGCCCTGTTCTCTTAATGTCTTTGTCAGTGGTCTGGATGAGGGGTTTGAAGCACCAGCTGTAAATTGCAGGTGACATAAGTTAAGTGGGAGTGTTGATCTCCTGGAGGGTTGGGAGACTCTACAGAGGGATCAGGGCAGGATGGCTCAATGGGACAAGGCTAATGGGATGAGGTTCAACAAGGTCAAGCGCCAAGCCCTGCCCTTGGGTCACAACAATCCCCTGCAATGCTCCAGGCTGGGGGAAGAGCAACTGGAAAGTGCCCAATGGAAAAGGACCCACGGAGGTTGGTTGACAGGTGGCTGAAGATGAGCCAGAAAGTGCCCAGGTGGCCAAGAAGCCACCAGCATCCTGGCTGGGGCAGCACTGGTGGGGCTGCAGGGCCAGGGCAGGGATCGTCTCCCTGGACTAGGCACTGGGGAGGCTCCCCCAAAAATCCTGGAGTCTGTTTCGGGCTCCTCACTCCCAGAAGGAGCTGGAGAGGCT